>JARHVA010000187.1:5742500-5935000 GCA_037957365.1 Torreya grandis
AATTATTAAACACTATTAAGTACAGTGGATTATTATGGGTAGCTCCTAAATAATTCATTGAAATTAAATTACATTAAGATTATGTGAACCTTATGCATAGGTTGAAGGTAATTTGGAAATAATATACTTCATGGAAGGTTTTAAAAAGGGTACAACTATTCCTAGATAAAGCATATTATGATTGAGGATCAAATGCTCCATGCTTGGAATAGGTTATTTGAATACTTTTAACAAGTTAGTTAATATCCTTTAATGGTATAAGAAGTTAATGAAATTATATTTTTATCATAATAATCTATTTTGGAATTTTGGAACAAGTAAGCTCTATTATTAAAGTAATTAATTAAATAATGTTTATACTAAGATCATGGATATAAGACAAGGATAAATATTTAAGAACAAGATTAAAACAAGAATTAATATAACCATGAGACTATTAATATGTATCATGTCTATTGAACTCATATGACACTCATGTTGGTAATAATGAGAAATGTAAATCTGACCTAAGTCGATATAAAATCCTTAGGCATGCTTTGTCATGAGCTTGTATGCTTCTTGTATAATGGTAAGATGTTCCTAATCAAAACTTAAGCATGGTTTTTGAAGCATCTCATGAAGCTTTCACACTTCCTAAAGAAGTTCATGTCAAACCTCATGTGACAATTTGCCTATGAAATGAAAAGGTGTTCAAATGTTTTACATTGCTTTTGGAAATAGTATTTTTCCATTGATCTTTATTTTTTGTTTGTAATTTGGTAAATATTACTTAATAAATCTTAGTATGATGATTATTCTATTGGATCTAATCTTATTTTACCATTATTTGCTAAAATTTGTTGAATCACACATGAGGTACTGGGTGTTCTATAACTTGTACATGTATTTGGGTAAGGGCCTAAGTCAATAAAGACTTTGTTGATAAGGTCAAATCATAATACAAAAATAGATTTAAGTGTGTAAGACCACACTAACCCACTTTTTTTTGAATACTAAGTGGTTAAAATGCTTTCTAATGAAGTTATTGATTGGTTATATACTTGGTCTAGTTTCTATGTTGGTTATGACATAGATATGGATCTCATTACATGTTTTTCATGCTAAACATTGGATGAAAATTTGTCCCATTATTCTTGTTAGAATTATATCAAAAAGAAAAAAAATATGGTTGTGAAATATTGGTATGAGAGCCTGATTTACTACTCTAGGGAACTTTGGGAAATATTTCTTATCAATTTACGTTGAGTTGTTGATTGTTTCACCACAAGATGATGAGGACAAGGTATAAAATAGAAGATAATAACCCAATAAATATTAACTTTGGTAGAGGAATAGGTCAAGTTTTTAGGGCCAATATTCCTAAGAGAGAGGAACCACCTCTCAATAATGTTGTTAATAATGTTGAGGCCCGTAATCCTAATGTTAACCAAAAGTAGTTTTGAATGGAATTATAACTATAATAAATTCACTTCAAAGTAAATTGGACACCCAAAAGCAAAATTTGAACAATTTATAAGGTGTTCCAACTAAATAACTTCTAGTTAGGTGTGAAAGGCAAGTTGATGAATTGAAACTTCAAAATAACATTGGTAATGTGGTTGATCATATCATTAAAGAGATGAAGAAATTTCTTCCACCAACCTTTTTAAGTGAGGAATTAGGTGATGTAGCTAATGCATGGTTAGTACATATGCAAAAGTGTTTTAATCTACATAACATGTCCTCTAATGTGAATGTAAGAGTAGATACTTGTCAATTAGTAGGATCCATAACTCTTTGGTGGAACCATCTATATGCTTTAGATGTCTAGTAGTGAATAAATTTTTCTTAGACTACTTTTGAAAGGTATTTTAGAAAGAGGAATATTAGTTCTAACTTTAAGGAATATAAAATCACCAATTTTTAGCTATTGAAACAAAACAATATGACTATGAGTAATTATGAAAACAAGCTTTTAAATTTGCTACGTCATGTTAATTACATGCATGATGAAGAGACTAAAGACACTAAGTTTAAGCTAGGGTTGAAATAAATATTAATGCATGATGTGAAATGACTAATTCTAAGACTCTAACTGCTACTATAAAATCTACTCATAGGATAGAAGAGAAAGAGCAGGCTCATCAAAAGGCAAGATAAGATTTTGAATAGAATATGCAATAATATAAAAATAATTTTTTTCCTCTTCTCCTAAGAATTTTAATAAATATGAATCTAAACATATATTTACTAGGAGTACAAGTGGTTTCAATAAATTTCAAGGGTGGAATAAGAATTTTAAGAATATGAATTCTTCTAAGACTACTAATTTTAAAATAAATTTAACCCAAGCTAGTCAACATGCACCTACTACTCGAGAAAATACCATTCTAGTGATGTTACAAAGAACTTTAATATGCTAGGAATGTGGAGAAAACCACTATCACAAAGATTGTCATATGCTAAAATCTAATAAATCAACTAATCATAGAGTGTATGTAGCTATGGATAATAGAAACATGAATTTATAAACAAATATTACATGTATAGACAAAATAAATATTTTTTAGTTTTAATTTTGTTTTATTTAGGATCAACTAATAGTTTTATGGATCCTAAGTAAAATGTTGTAAGTTGAATCCAATTAATTTGAAGGATGGTTGGTGTTACACCCAACATCCACTCTTTCTTTACATAAATGGAGAACCACCTTTTTTCAGACTATTATCTTGACTTTGAGCCCCTCTTCTATATGTTTTATGAAAAACCTAGGAGAAGATTGATTATGGGCCTTTTTTTGTTCTTTTTTAAGATGGCATTGGTATTGTGTTTTCATAAAATCTCTTTATAATTATTTAAAGCTTTATGTTTGCAACATTATGTTTTTAGGATTTTCTCTTTAGAACTTTTATTCCACTTGAATTGGTCTTCAGGTTTATTATTTCAAATATTTTATTCATGATAATTTACCCATGATAATTCCCCCATATTGAATTTGTCTTTATTGTAATTTTCCTACCAGACATTTTATTCAACAAAATTTGCTCTTCGTAGCATTTTCCTTGCAATAATTTTTCCAAAACCTGACTCAAGCTTATTATTTTAGGTTACTTATATTAAATATTTTTTTCAAAATAATTTCCTCGAATCATACTTATTCTTGTGAATAATTTTCCTAATACATTTTCCCCACAATAATATTATCGATACACTTTCACCAATAGAATTGCCCTTTGGCCCCTTTGAACCTACACTTATAGCTTTGTGTAACCTACCCTTTTGGACTTTGGTCATGGACATTCACCCTATGAAGTAGACCCTTCAGACCCTTTGTACTTACCCTTTGAAACTTAGCCTATCCTTCAAGAATTTTCTCTTGAACTAATTCTTTTGGGCCTTTTCTCTCGGACCATGCCCTTTGACCTTTATGTCTCAAACATTTAATCCGATGAAAATGAACCTTTAACCTTTTTGCATTGACCCTTTGCCTTATCAAACCTACCCTTTGAAATTTTTTATTCTGAACACATACCTTACAAAGTAGACCCTTCAAGCATTTTAACCATGAATTAGATGCTTTAGATCTTTTGAACTTACACTTTAGGATAATTATCATGGCCATTTTTACTGATAGAATTGAATTTTGGCCATTCTATCATGGCCATTTTCCCTGATAGAATTTAACTTTGAGACTTTTATCTTGGACCTTTTTTCCCTTCACACCTACCCTTTAGGACTTTTGTCCTAGGCACTTTGCCCTCCAAATGATCCTTCAAGATAGTTGTGTTGGACATTTCATCCATGGGATAATTATGTTAAAACTTTTTTCCTTGAACTTATTCTATGAGCTTATCTTATCAAACATTTTGTTTGAGACATTTTCTTCCCATAGATGACTAAATACTTTCAAAAAAATTATTTAAAACAACCTTGCCAAGACATAAGGGCACATACCCTTTGAATTTTTTGAATATTTCCTTCAAAATTTTTACCATGGGTATTTTGCCTAATAAAATAGACTCTTTGGTATAATTGCTTCAGACATTTTTTCTAAAACAATTTCCTCGATGATATACAATTGACCTGCATAAAAATCACATGATAATTTCCCCACATAAAAATGCCAAAATGATTTTACTACCAAGGTCAATAGATTAAAAGCACCATGAAATTATCAAGTGTCACCCTTGCATTGATCACTTTATTATATATATATATATATATATATATATATATATATATATAAGCTATGTCATTTAATGTTTATGTTTGTAGGATCCAATATAGAAGTGAAAAAATTTCAAGCTTGTAGGTGTCAAAGATTAAAACACTAGGATCTATGGTGCACATTATCTCACCTACCAAAGATTCAATGGTGCAAGATCAAGCACAATAATAAAAGGCTTTCCAAAATGAGTGTGGTAGTGATAAGTATCCCTCTTGTGGAAACAATGTAGGATTCCATTACACAAATATCCAAAAGTGCATGGGATCCCACCACATGAAGATCTAATAGTGAGAGATCGATGGAGACTTTTCAAAATGTCCTAGAACAAGTATGGACTTACAAAGTGGCACAAAAAATATTTGAGATATGACTATAAAATAACATAGAGGCCCTATAGAGATAACAAATGGCATGATAACATTTTATAATGTAGAAGATCCAATGATGCAAGTTGATAGTTTTCTTTTCAAATATCTAGACTCAATAAGAGGCATGGGTGACATACAACACATAATTATGTTAGATTAGTCATAGTTAAACATCATCACTGGTTCTAATAGATTGATACAATGATACTTGTTTATGATTCATTTCTAAGTTCCATTTGAAGGCATCTAATCTAAAAATATTCAATAGGTTATTTTTTCATCCTATAAAAGGCTAAGACTTTATGCATGAATAGTTCTATAGATAGTGGATGAATTTACAATTTTTCATGTAGTTCAAGTTATAATTGTAAAAAATTTCCTTTGTATTCATACAAATACATATGTTTCATAAAATTTTGTAAAGGATATTTTAGACTAACAAATATAAGAAGAATCTTAGATAGTTTTAGACCATAGTTAGAGCTCATGTTTTGACCATTACATGTAATGACCTTGCATGAACTTGGAAGATAAGGTGACCTAGTCCCTAGGTCTATATAAACAATTGTAATAAAGCTTTTATTTGAGGGAGATAATTTTAAATACAATAAAAATATCAAGTTTGATCATCAGTGAATGTGTTTGTCTATTTTCTTTCCAATTCTATGTAATCAATTGTTACTTTCTTTGGTTGTATGTTTCAATAATATTTAGTTTGTAATAGATATGAATGGTTTATTGAATATCTTAATTGATGTACTAATATGTAAATGTACAATAACTATTGAAAGATTGGTGAATTATATTAATTAAGTTATTTAAGTTTATTGATACTTAATTCTGAATGTGCATGCGTGCTTTATTTGATGTAGTTTTTTATGTGTGTGTAAAAGTTGCCTTAGATACTTCACTAACCTAAGCCATAATCCCTTGATTAAGGGTGTGCATCAACTTCCATAAAATGAGAAACCTTTGTGTGAGGCTTGTAAGTTTCCTGCATCAATTATTTCCTTAGGCTTTGTAGCCATGTTTGATTGTGTGTGTGTAATTGCTACTAACAATAGACATAGGTTTTGAGAGCACTTTTACTTTCAAAAACTAGATAGGGAAGTGATATTTATTTTCTACCCTACCCTTCCCTCCTTTTCAAGTTTTTTTGAGACTTACCCACTCTAGATTAGAATCCAATTTCCCATCCAACTCACATAGAGATTTACTACCTTTCAGAACCACACCTCCATCTAAAAACTTTGTCAATAACCTGTATTGCCTACCAACTATTCCATCAATAGGTTTTCAAAAATTGCATACTTTTATCTTGTGCCCTAGCATGGAGTTTACCTCTATTGATATCCTAAAACATTAGAGGCCACCTCATTATGTTGTGGTGTGCATAAAACCCACATCAATAATTCACTAGCACTATAATGAGGGCATCATCCTTGATATTAGTAGTTATATTTTATGTCGAGTAACACTGGAGTTAGCAAGGAGAGTGACCAAATCTAATTCCAAAGATAGTTTGCTAGTCTCACCCTTGACAAATCATATGATACCTAGAAATATGCCAATAGTCCCAGTTCAAAACAATCCACCTCCTCTATTAGGGGACCCCTTAGTTGTAAGGAACCCTTTACCTATTAACCAACTAATGGTTCATCCCTAGTAGTTAGATATTCTATTGTCATCCCAGTAGATGTGCATTATTTACCTTGAAATCTTAAAAAATACCTACTTGCTCCTTAAGGAGCAAGGATAGTAGAGGAAGGCCTTCATATCAAATATTTTCAATCTACATTAAGGCTAATAAATGTTTTCCATGAGGATGTTGCATGCAGATTATTCCCTTTTACTTTAATTGTGTTGCTCATGACTGGTACTTAAATATAATGGAGACCTCCATCACTTCTTAGGATGAGTGTCAAGTAGATTTTCTTCTATAGTTTGGATAGGTCACCAATACTTGTTTGGTATAATATAACTTGAAAGCATGAGGAGATAACCTAATGATCCCATCTATGATTTCAATAAAAAGTTAAAAAATATTCTCAGCTAGTTGATCCTAAGATACAAACTAGACAAGCCACTAGCTTTAGAGATGTATAAGAATACCCTAAACCCAATCACTATCATGTTCCTAAGAAGAGAAGCTACTGCCAAAAATTTGGTGTTATTATAAAAAGAAGCTATCAACATAGATATTAGTTCAATCCTTAGATGCATGGAGTACCTAATACCAACAGTAGATTTCTAGCACTCAATCTAGTATCATATGTGAAGCAAAATGTTCTTGCATTCAATCAAAATAAATTGTATGCATTACTTGCATTAACATGGACGACATAGTCAAATTTTATATTCTTGAACAATCATATGATAGGCAATGGTTATTAGTAGAATCAACAAGTAGTTATACTTCCCACTACTATTTTATAAGGTACGGAGTCTATAAAGTCACAATTGGATTCTATTCAAAAGATGGTTAAAAAGTTGAGTATTGATTTCTTTAATATTCAAAAGATGATGGGAAACACCAATAGCCAAAATGGTAATTATAATGTTGGATTTCAAAGATACAATAGCCCTATGACCAATATGGAGCAACCTAACAAGATCTCAGAGATTAACATGGTAGACATGATTATTACTAATTAGTGTAAAATTTGCAATAATTTCAAGCATGGTGAGCTTAATTATGTTAAATTTTGTGCATCATTTGAAATATATCAGTGGGAAGTAGTTAGATAGGACCAAATGCATAATCCACATGAGCATCACTAGGATCCTGACTCTTCTAACACTACCATATTCTTTGAAACTCAAGAGTTTCCCTTCTCAGGTAAAGACAATAATGAACCAAAATATACTATGGATGAAGTTCACATTCTCTAATAGTTCCAAATAGGTGCATACAATCTAAGGAATAGGCATCCACTTACAACATCGACTCTTCCAAATAACATGGTGATTCCTCCTAATCCTAAAGAAAATAATAATCCACCCCTTCCAAAGGGGAATGATCAGTAACATAGAAAGGAAGATCTAATTAAAGGAAGATATAATATGGTGGAGTATATGAAAAGGATAAGATAAAATATAGATTTAGATTATATCTCTAAATAGAAGGAGCTGCTATGGAAGTCCATTATTGGAAAGGCTCTAATGGAAAGAACTAGAGCATCTATAGACAAAGCAAAAGTTATTGATGATAATGTCATCTACAAGAGTAAGCTATAAGTTACACCCTTTCTAATGAATATTAGGGAATTTGGTAAGAATATTCATAATTATTTAGTTGATTCTAGAGCATATACAACTACCATTCCCACATCCATATGTTAAAAGATTAGTCTCACTCAAAGCCCCTCAAAGAGAATAGTTTCACAATTAGACAAAAACATATTACCAATAGTTGGAGAATTGACCAATGTGGAATTTAAACTAGCATCTAAACCTCAAGTTTAGATGACCTATGATATTCTCATGGTACACAAACCAGAAGGCTACAAACTATTACTGCATAGGGATTGGTCCAAAATGCTCAATGGATATCTCTCTACATACTTTTCTCATATCTAGTTATCATGGATAGGAATTGAAAATCAAATCAAAATTGATAAAAAGTTGAGAATGAACTATCCCATTATAGAATATAATGCCAATAATTAAGAGGTAAAGTATGAGTCACCTAACCTTGGTATTTATACTTTTACCACTCAAAATCAGAATCCAAAACTTGAAGGTTCCAATCAGCTATGGACTCTACACTTTGATGGTGCTAAATCCAAGAAAGAATTAGGTGTGGGAATTGAGTTGATTGACCCACAGGGTAAAAATTTCTTTGTAGCATATAGGTTATAATTTACATACATGAAAAATAGTGTAGAGTATGAGGCTCTTATTTTGGGATTACAATTTTCACTTAAGAATAATGTAAAATAAATACTAGTATTTGGTAACTCAAAACTAGTAATTAACCATGTCAAAAATAAATATTAGTGCAAGCTATCTTATTTAAGAATGTACAAGCATAGAGCATGGAACTTGACTGAAAAAATTAAAGATTTCAACATAGTAGTACTTCCCAGAGGTAAAAATCAAACCATTGATTCACTAGCTATTATTGTTTCTAATTTAAAACCATTACAAGAATCTAAGATAAAAATTTCTCAATTGAGTTGGTATCGTGTCCTTCCATTCTGGATAACATATAAAATTTATAGGTATTTGATGATGACCAACATATTATTTAATTTTTAAATAATTTAGGGGAATTTACATCCCAAATCATCGATGACAAAGACATTAATCACCTCTATCAAGAGGAATCAGACAAACAAGGCATTCTCTAGCTCAAATAGAGTCAAATTCTAGCTGGGTTGGTATCTTTAGAAAGACCATTTGATATAGACCCTCAAGATTAGCAAATCAAGTAGCTGAAGGTCAATAAATTGGATTTTATAAGAGAAAATCTAGGAGATGAACATAGCCCACATTATGTTAATATTGGTCTTATCTGTACCCTAGAGGAAAGATAATAAGTGAAGGATTTCATCCCTTGATATAAGGATTTTATCTCTTAGACATATGAGGATCTAAAATTTTATGAACCTTAGGTAATCACTCACATGATTCCCCTAAATCTATATCACAAACCATTTAGATAGAGGTAATTACCAATCAATCCTATCCTAGATCCTCTTATTTAGAGAGAAGTGGAGAAACTATTAAGCATAAAAATCATCTTTCCCATAAGACATTCTACTTGGAAGACCAATTTCATCCTAGTAAGAAAGAATAATAGTGAGATTATATTATGTGTCAATATTAGGAACCTAAATAAGGATTCTAAAAAGGATAATTATCCCCTACCTTCTCTAGATGAGGTGATACAGATAGTAAGTGGTTTTGAAATGATGCCCTATTTGGATGTATTTTTAGGCTACAATCATGTATTGGTACAATTTAATGATAGAATGAAGATAGTGTTTACCATGAAGTGGGGAACTTATGCATATAAAAATATGCCATTTAGCATAATAAACATAGGATGAAACTTTCAACATGCCAAGGATCATGCTTTCAAAGGACTACTAGGAAAATGTGTAATCATCTATATAGATGATCTTACAATATTTTAAAAAAATTGGAAAGACCACATAAGTCACCTAAAATCCATATTAAAGAGAAGAAAAAGGTTTGGTGTTTCATTAAACCCAAAGAAGATCATATTTGGAGTGACTAAAGGTAAGATTTTGGAGCACATCATCACAAAGGATGGGATCACCATTGATCCAAATAGAATTTAAGTAATTTCAAAAATTTAGCCACCAAACAATAAGAAGGAGCTCAAATCATTCTTTAAAAAGATTAACTTCATAAAGAAGTTCATCTCATGATTTATAGAGATAATTAGGCCTTTAAACACCATTCTCAAGTAGGATGCCAAAATAGAATGGATGGTTAAAGCCCAAAAGTCCTTTTAGGACATTTAAGATGTTATATTATAGGATCTAGTATTAATTAGTCTAGATTTTACAAAAGATTTTTTCTTGAACTCATTTTATTTAGAGCATATGATTGTAGTTTTTATCGCGTAGAAGAAGGAAGAGACTAAGCATCCAATTACATTCATGACCACCAATCTGAAGGACATAGAGATCAGATATTCTATGATTGACAAACATATTTTCACACTTATCAAGGAAATAAAGAAGTTTTGGCATTACATATTAAGTAATAAAACCATCACCATTATGGCTGATCCTATTGTCAAGCTCACCCTATCAAAAATGAGTTAGGAGAATATCAAGGCAAATGGATGGCCAAGATACAAGAATTTGAGATAGAGATCAAGCTTGCAAAGATCATTTAAGGTTAAGGCATTATTAAACTCATGATTGAAACATATCCATACATCACCATTGAATAGGTATGTGAAGCTCAAATATCTAAAAGAGAATGGCATATTGATATAATATAGCATTTACTTATAGGAACTTGTTCCTTAAAACTCAATAGAGAGACGAGAAGATCTTTGAGACTCAAAGATGATTATTACATGATCAAGAAGTGAGTCCTTTATAGAAGAAATTAAGAAGGTATTTACCTCAAGTGTGTATTTATAAAGGAAGCTAAAGAAATTTTAGATAACTTGCATCAAAAAATAGGTAGTGGTCATCCTTTTGGGAATACCAAAACCCATAAGATTTTAAGAATGGGATAGTACTGGCCAATAATTCTCAAAGATGCTCATACTCACATAAGAATATGTCATGAATGTCAATCTCTAGTTAAGAGTGAAGTGCACACAGTGATGCCTTTATAGCCAATTATTGAAGGAAGGTCATTTACCTAGTGAGGTTTAGAATTTATTTGCATCATCAACCCAAAATCCTTGATAGGCCATTATTTTTTTCTTATTTTTATATACTATTTCATTAGATGGACTGAAGTTATAGTCATAAAGATTTGTAGAGCACAAGATGTGATTTTTAGAAGAACACATAATAATTAGATTTGGCACACCTATTTATTTGGTTCATGATAATGGATTAACTTTCATATTATTATAATTTAAAGAGTGGGCACATGATAACCAAATTATTATCAATTTAGCTTCTAACTATTATCCTTAGGGAAATGGACTAGTAGAATCAACAAATAAGAATCTGATTGATGCAATTAAGAAATCAGTTAGAGACAAGCCTAGGGACTAGCATAATCTATTAAAGTACACCCTTTGGGTAGATTGAATAAGATACAAACAAACCCTTAAAGCTTCACCCTATCTATTAGTGTATGGATGCAAACTAGTATTCCCTATCCTGTTGAAGTTACCCACTTATCAGTTCATGTAGGACTACATGGAATCAAGGGATAAATAAGAATCAAGATCTATATAAATGGAATATTTAAGGATTGAGGAATTACAAACATTAAAAAAACACTAAGATGTGTTTAAAATGTGGTTTTATAAGAGATCGAAAATCAAAACATTCAAGATTTAAGATCTAGTGCTAAAGCCCATGAGAAGAAAGGACAACATTATAAGTTCTCCCCATTATGGATTGGATGATATAAGATTTTAGAGATCATGGGAAATAATGCATTTCATTTGAAGGACATCTAAGGCAATGATTTTACATATCTAGTCAATGGATAATTCTTGAAGTATTACTTCAGGGTTGTGTCATCTACTAATATTATTGAATGATGAAGCAAATGAATGTAGCTATAGGATTAGATTAGATTTATTAATTTTATAGATTATTTTCATACTTTTCTTAGATTAGTTTTTTGATTTCATATATTAGTTTCTAGATTTCTAGATTAATCTTGCCTAATTTCAATATTTTGCTTTCATAGATTAGATTTCATGCTTTCTAGATTAGATTTTAGTGCTTGTTTAGTTAATTTACTTGCTTTCTAGAATAGTTTTTTTTTTTTTTTAAATTTATTTCTCTGATAATTAGAATTGTATTTTCTCTAATTATAACTAGACTTAAAAATCCAAACCAACTAAGCTTATGAATTATAGAAAAGTGGAAACTTAAAATATTAACACTTTGGGAGCAGTTCACAAAATTAGGTCTATTTCTATGTTTTTGATTCTTTAAGATGAAGGTAAGTAATCATGGATTATTTTGAATAGTGTCATAGTTTAATACTTTTACTAGGCATGTGGAATATGCTCTCAGATTACTTCATATAAATTTAGAAATTTTTCTCATTTTATTGGATTAAATGCACTTATCACATTAAATACCTATTGGAAATGATAATTTTGGGTATAGGTGTAACTAACAGGGATGTTCTAGTAATGGTTTATTTTATTATTATACCAACTCACTTAGGTTCCATCTCTTCTCCTTTCCATTTAAAAACAAAATAAAAATAAAACCAATGAGTTTAAAAGAACAAGATAAAATCTAAATAAAATAAAAACCTTTACATGATGAAATAAAGTCAGTGTACCATGGATCATGATCAAAAGAAAATAATGGAAAGAGAAGATAAAGAGCCTAAGGTATCTCTATTGGGGCTATGGATGCCTAGATGGTAGTAGAGTAATGACTAATCTTCTCTTGTTAATGAGCTTTAAGAGATACTATAATGAAACCTACAACCCCATAAAAACCTTTGAAAAAATCATCACAAAATTGGTTGAATAAACTACACATTTTTTACACATAGATCCAAGAAATTATAAGGAAAATATGTTGTGTGAATCTACTTAGAAGTCTTTTTCATGCTTCTAATTTAAGTATTCTTCTGTGACACATTTCATGATTGATTTGAGTTTACAACCCATAGTTTTGGGTTCTTGAATACTCAGGAGTATTCACCCTATGAGTCACCATTTGTTGTACCCAACATCCACTCTTCATTTATGGAAATGGGG
The DNA here is from genome assembly GCA_037957365.1 of Torreya grandis. NCBI lineage: Eukaryota > Viridiplantae > Streptophyta > Pinopsida > Cupressales > Taxaceae > Torreya > Torreya grandis. The sequence continues at coordinate 5,755,480 of JARHVA010000187.1, forward strand.
ACCCACCTTTTTTTAGACTATGGTCCTGACTTTGAGCCCCTCTTCTATATGTTTTGTGCAAAACTTGGGAGAATATTGATTATGGTCTTTTTTTTCATGCTTTGGCAAGATGGCATTGGTGTTGTGTTTTCATAGACTATATTTATAATTGTTTTGGGCTTTATGTTTTCAAGCTTTTCTCTTAAGAACTTTTGTTCCACATGAATTGGTCTTTGGGTTTATTGTGTCAGACATTTTTTCCATGATAATTTCCCAATGACAATTCCCCCACACTGAATTCAATTTTTTTAGAATTTTCTTATCGGACATTTTATTCGATGAAATTTGATCTTCATAACATTTTCCATAGAATAATTATACCAAAACCTATACCCCAAGCTTATTCTTTTTAGTTAATTATGTCAGACATTTTGTCTCAAAATTTCCCTAAATTAAACTTAGTATTGTGAATAATTTGCTTGATACATTTTCCCCACAATAATCTTACCGATACACTTTAACCAATAAAATTTATCTTTGAATCCTTTTAACCTACCCTTTGGGATTTGTGTAACCCACCATTCAAGTCTTTTGTCTCAAACATTTGCCCTATAAAGTAGACCCTTTAGACCTTTTGTACATACCCTTTGAAAATTAGCCTATCTTTTGGTACTTTTATCTTGGACTAATTATTTTGGTCCTTTTCCCTCAGACCATGCCCTTCAACCTTTGTGTCTCAAAATTTTTATCTAGTTAAAATGACCCTTTAGCCTTTTTACATTGACCCTTTACCTTACAAAACCTACCCTTTAAGACTTTTATTCTTGAACATGTACCCTATGAAGTAGACTCTTCATATTTTTTGAACTTACCCTTTGGGATAATTGTCACAGACATTTTTCCTATTAGAATTGACTTTTAGCCTTTTTGTCATAGCCATTTTCCCTGATAGAATTTCCCTTCAAGACTTTTGTCCTGGGACTTTTTTCCCTTAATGCATGCCCTTTAGGAATTTCTTCCTAGGAACTTTACCCTCCAAATGACCCTTTGGGATAATTGTGTTGGACATTTCATCCACATCATTTTCCCCTACAACAATTATGCCAAAACATTTTGCCTCAAACTTATTCTATCAGACTTATCTTGTCACAATTATTTTGAACATTTTGTCTAAGACATTTTTTTACTATAGATGACTAAATAATTTTAGACACTTTGTCTAAAATAACCTTTTTAAGACATAAGGGTATATACCCTTCAAACTTTTTGAACATATCCTTTAGATTTTTTACCATGGGAATTTTGCCTAATGAAATAGACTCTTCAAGATATTTACTTCCAAAATTTTATCCAAAAAAAATTCCCCAATGATATATAATTGACCCATGTATAAATCCCATAATAATTGTCTTACATAAAAATACCAAAATGATTTTACTACCAAGGTCAATAGATCAAAAGCCTTATAGAATTTCCAGGTGTCGCCCTTGTGTCGATCAATTTATATATATATATATATATATATATATATATATATATATATATATATATATGATGTCATTTTATGTTTATGTTTATAGGAGCCAATCTAGAAATGATAAAATGTTAAGCTCACAAGAGTCAAAGAGTTAATCACCAAGATCTATGATGCACATTAGCTCACATACCAAATATCCAATGGTGCAAAATCAAACATAGTAATAAAAGGCTTTCCAAAATGAGTATAGTGGTGAAAAGTGTCCTCTTCATGGAAACATTATGGGAGCCTAGTACATAGAGATATAATAGTGCATGAGAGTCTAGTACATGAAGATCTAATAATGCAAGATCAATGAAGAATTTTCAAAAGGTCCCAAGACAAGTGCAGAGCTACCAAGTGGCACAAAAAACATTTGAGTTATGACTATAAAAGAACACATAATCCCTATCGAGATTACAAAAGGAATGCTCACATTACCTCATGTAGAAGATCCAATGATGCAAGTCAACAGTGGACTTTTCAAAGATCTAGACTCAATAAGAGGCATGAGTGACATGTAATGCACAATTATGTTAGATTAGTCATAGTTAAATAACATTGTTGGTTCTAAAAGATTGATGCAATGATACTTGTCTATGATTCATGTCTAAGTTCCATTTGAAGGTGGATAATCTAAAAATATTCAATAGGTTATTTTCTTAGCTTATAATAGGCTAAGACTTTTTGCATGAACAATTATATAAATGACACATATATTTGTAGTTTTTCATGCAAGTTGAGTTATAATTATAAAAAAAATTGATTTCATCTTCATACACATGCACATATTGCATAAAATTTTACAAAGATTATTTTAAAGTAATAACTACAATAAGACTCTTATATGGTTTTAGACCACAGTAAGAACTCATGATCTAACTATTACATGTAATGACCTTGCATGAACTTGGAGGATGAGGCAACCCCTTCCCTAGGTCTATATAAACAATTGTAATCCAACTTAGATTTGAGGGAGAGAATTTTGAATATATGAGGAGCATCAATTTTTACTCATCGTTAAATGTGTTTTTCTATTTTCTTTCCAATTCATGTGTAATCAATTGTTATATTCTTTGGTTTTATGTGTCAATAATTTTTAGTGTGTAATAGTTATGAATGGATTCTTGATTATTTTAATTGATGTAATGATCTATGTGAAACAACTATTGAAATATTGGTGAATTATATTGATTAAGTCAATTAAGTTGATTGATACATAATTTTGAATGTTCATGAGTTCTTTCTTTGATGTAGTTTTTTTTGTGTGTGTAAAATCTAACTTAGATACTTCACTAGCCTGAGCCATAATCTCCTAATTAAGGGTGTGCAAAATCTGCCCTAAAAGGAGAAACCTTTGTTTAAGGCTTGTAAATTTATTGCATTGATTATTTACTTAGACTTCTTAGCTATGTGTGATTAAATGTGTGCATTTGCTGCTAACAATAGGCTTACGTTCTGAGAGCACTTGTCCTTTTAGAAACTAGTCAAAGAAATGAGTCTTAAAAATTATAGAAGCTTTATTTTATGCCTTACCCTTCCCTCCTTTTTGAGTTTGTTTAATACCTACCCACTCTAGATTAGAATCTAGTCACCCATCAAAATCACATAGAGATTCATTACCTTTTAGGAACTACACCTCCACCCAAAAAACTTATTAAGAACCTATATGCCCTACCAACTATTCCTTCAATATGTTGTCAAAAAATTGCATACCTGTAACTTGTGATCTAGAGTAGAGTTTTCCTTCATTAATATCCTAAAATTCTATAGGCTACCTCATTATGCTATGGTGTGCATAAAATTAGCATCAATAGTTGGGATGTTGAGTTTAGATCAGGGAAAAGAGTACCAATTACTAAGTGTCTTAAGGGAGTAAGCTTAAGTTTATGTGTTTTTCAGACCTAAATTAATTTATTTTTATCTTCTCTCAAATATTTTGATATTATCTTAGGCATGGATTGGTTTTAGCAACATAAATCTAATTTGGACTGCTTTAGGAAAATTATATATTACTATACTAATTTGAGAAAACTTGTATAACTCAAGGTTTGTTGAAATCAAAAATACGTAAGTTGATGTCAACTTTATAGCTAAATAAAGTAGTACGTAAAGGTTACATATTATATGTTATTTTTATGTAAGATACTGCACTTGAATTATAATTAATTTTTAAGGAATATCCATTTTTGTAATAATTTTTTGATGTTTTCTTGATAAATTCCCTAATTTATCTCCTAAATGTAAATTTGATTTTTCTATTAATATAGCTCTAGGGGTGGCCCCTAAATCTAAAGCACCTTATTGTATGAATTTAGTATATTTGTAAGAGTTGAAAGCTCAACTACAAGAACTACTATAAAATGGTAGTATTAGGCCAAGTGTGTCACCATGGGGTGCACAAGTGGTCTTTGTGAAAAAGAAGGATGGAACCTTGCAATTCTATGTTGACTATTGCATGCTTAAAAAGGTTACCATTAAGAATCAATTTTTTTCCAAGGATATATGACCTATCTGATAAAATGAAATATGTGACTATATTTTCAAAGATAGACTTGAGATCAATCTATCACAAACTAAGGATCAAGGGAGAAGATATCTATAAGACAAATTTTAGAATAAGGTATGGAAATTATAAGTTTATGATAATTCCTTTTGGTTTGAATAATATACCTATTGAATTTATGAACTTATTTAATAGTGTATTCAAAGATTTTTTAAACAAGTTTATTATAGTATTCTTTGATGGTATACAGATATATTCTAAAAATGCAGTTGAATATGAATACATTTTACACTTAGTGCTGCAAAGGCTAATGAAATACAAATTATTTGGTAAGCTATCTAAATGTGTTTTTTTTTAGTATGAGATAAACTATTTGGGTCATATTATATCTAAGGTTAGTATTGTTGTTGATCTAGCAAAATATTAAATATATTCAAGAGTGGCATGCTCTTAAAAACATACACTAAGTATGTACTTTTATGAGACTAGCTTGTTATTATAGAAGATTTGTTGAAATATTTTCTAAGTTGGCTAAACCAATAATTTCCTTGAAATGCAAGGGTAGAATATTTGTTTAGACTTCAGAATGTGAATAAAATTTCTTGAATATTAGAGAGTTATTGACTTCAACTCCTATACTTATTATAATAGATTTAAATGAAAATTTTAAAATATGGGTTGATGTATCTAAAAAAGGTTTGGGTGGTATGTTAACTTAGGATAGTTCAGTTGTGGCTTATGAGTTACAAAAATTGAAGGACCATGAGAATAATTACACCATTCATGACCTTGAGCTTGATTCCATTGTTCTTGATTTTAATCAATGGAATCACTTTTTTAGGCAAGTATTTTGAGATAAAATCTAATCATTATAGTATGGAATATCTATTTTCTTGAGATGATATGAATGTGTCATGCCAACATAGATGGATAAATTTTTAAATAATTTTGATATGAATATTTCATATGGGAAAGTTAAGGAGAATCATGTTAGTGATTCACTTAACCGACACATGTATCTTGTTTCCTTATCCATTCTAGACAATAATTTTAGAACTAATTTATTGGAACAATAGTATTCTGATAAGTTTTTCCAAGATGTAAGTGAAAATTTGGCTGATGGCCCTGTTGAATTTTTTTTTTGAATTTTTAGTTGATTCTAATGGTTTAATCAAACATAAAAATAAAATTTATGTACCTGATTTTGGTGACTTAAGGAGTATTTTTCTAAAATAAGTGCATGTAACACCTCATTTTGTTCATCTAGGTGTCACGAAGATGGTCCATGAACTAAAAATGATGTATTATTGCTCTGAAATGAAACACAAATTTTTTAACTTTGTGTCAATATATTTGGAATGCCAACTTGTGAAAGCTAAACATTTCGATCTAGGATGATTTGTGTACCCTCATTATGTACCACAAGGTAAGTGGGCTATGATTTTTTTAGATTTCATAGATGGTTTAATAAAATCTAAAAGCAAAATGATTCTATTCTAGTTGTAATAAATAAATTTACAAAAGTTGGTCATATCATTGCTATAAATTTAAATCATGATGCATATGTTTTTACTTCATGGTTTGTGAAAGAAATAGTACATATGCATGGCATGTTTGAAGTTATTATTTCAAATCAAGGAAAAAAATTTACTTTGATGTTTTGGAAAACTCTGAATGTCACTTTTGGTACAATTCTAAATTTTAGTTCATATTATCACCTAAAAATGAATGGTCAAATGGAAAGATTAAATCAAGTTATGGAAGACATGTTAAAAATGTATGTTATGGATTAACAAGTAAATGGTAAGATTATTTAAACTTAGTTGAATTTTCTTATAATAATGCATACTATTTAGTGATTAAATAGCTATTTTCAAATCTTTGTATGGATGCAAGTGTATAACTCCTCTTGGTTGGGAAAGTTTTAAAAATAGGACTATTTTTGATATTTTTCAAGATTATGATGAGTAAATGGAAATTATAAAGTAGAATTTAAAGGTTGCCTCTAATAGATGAAATAATTATGCTGATTTGAAAAGGACACTATGTGAATTATAAGTAAGAGATTAGGGTTTTATGCATTTTAAACCACATAAAATTTCATGTAAATTTAGAAAGTCTTCCAAACTAGCTCTTAGTTTGTAGGACCCTTTGAAATTTTGGAGAAAATTAGTCTTGTTGCCAACTGACTAACCCTTCTATCATCCGTGCCTCATATTTAGAATGTTTTTCATGTTTCTATATTAAGAAAGTATATTCTTGATCCATCTCATGTTTTAGATTGGACTCATCTTTAATTTTAAGAAGAGGAAAGGATACAGGTGGATCTAGTGAAGATCCAATGCCATTATAACATTAAATTAAGGAATCATGAGATTTCTAAAGTGTTGGTTCAATGGGATCATTTATCACAAATAAGTGCTACTTGTAAAGATGAGAGTATTTCTAGGCAACATTATCCTTGGCAATTTTGATCACTAGGACATCTCTTTTTTAAGTGGGGGAGGATATCCCAACCCTAATTGACCTACATTTAATTCACTTTTATTGATATAAATTAGTTGTGAACTATTGAAGACATATTTTTTATTTACTATGGTATTATAGTTCTATGATATATTTTGGTACATAATTACTGAGACAATTATGGATTACATTTCATTATAGCATTGTATATTTATGGTTAATGTGAAGTGATTTATTATTCAATTAGATGTATTATTTAAATCTTATTATTGCATTTATTATACTTAGATGTTTAGATACTATTAATAGTTTATTTGTTGATTTTAGGGATAAATACTTAAGCTAGGTTGTGTTTAGACTTGAGAAACAAAGAAACATGGAGAAATAACACAGATAAACAAAATAATGAATTCTATTGTAAAGTTTGAGCTTGTCAATATTATTGATTTACTCATTGTGTTTATATAATTTAAATGTTCAGTGTTATCATTTTATGTTTGATTTCATTATTATTTGATTTTATTCAATTTTGATGTTTTTACAAGCATCATTTTACTTGATATTATTGATTTCGATAATTATCACTTTGTCATGTCATAATTAATTGGTGACTATTTTTCTCTTATTGATATCATCATTTTTATCAATATATTTTCTTATGTTTTTCATTGACTTCATGACTATTGACATAAACATGGTATTCAATCATGTATCAATCTCATGTATTCTCAATTGTTTTGATTGTTGACATATTATTACCTTGCATGGTTATCTTTATATTGTTTGACTTTATGTTTAAAATCAACCATGTTATGGTTTTAGGGAACTATGGACATGTCTTATTTATTCTATGTTTTAGGATTGTGCATTAAGGTTTAAGCATTGAATTGACCCTTATTTTGTTTGTTTGTTTAACATGTTTGTGATATAAAATTTTGTCTTACGCATATGCTTATGTTTTTGTATGTTCAACCCATCTTGGGATCATTGGTAATTAGTTGGTGTGTTTTTTTATGCCATTCATCTTTAGATTCATGTATTTAGCTTGAGTTACCATTCAAAAGGGTCAATATATTTCTTTAGGGTTTTAGGTTTTATTGAGTTCATTTGGACTCATTATTTTGGAAGAGCTCTATGCATTGGGAAGACTCTATAAAAAATTTTGGCATGGCATCTAAGGGGAATGCAATACAGTTTTTGCATGAGGTTTCTTGGGAGCTTGAAATATAATTTGAATCATTAATCTTGATGACCATGTGGGAGTTGAGTAGAGTTAACTAGGGTTTATTTTGGAATCTATTATTCAACTAGTTTCATTTGATGTGTGGGTACTTTGGTTGTTGGTATGACATATAACTTTGGAAGACTAGAAGAGAAGATAAAATTTCTTTTGTGTTCAACTTCTAGAATCCAAGTAAGTATTGTTTTTAAAATTTTGTGTTTACTTTTTAAAGCGGGGTTTTAATGGAAAAAAGTTAGGGTTTTATCCATAAGAACTGACATTATTTTTTCCTACATTATGATTTTTTTGTATAAAACCTTAATTAGGGTCAAAGCTTTTGATTTTTTTGATGCATGGTAGCCATAAACAACTTGACTATGGCTTTGGATGAACACATATGGTACATTGTGTTTCATATTTACAATTATTTTGTTTTTGTATATGTCTATGGGTGGGTGTATAATCACTGCATATATATTTTTTCTTGATTGATAGGTTTTGTACCATTGTGAAGTAATTTTTACAAAAAGAGGCTACAACTTTGTTTAGTGATTGTGTGTTGATTATATTTGTTTTTATGACTAGAAACCTTGGTTGGGTTTGTTGTTTTATGATCCATTATTTGAATGGATATGATTGTGTTATTTTATTTGTTTTATATTTTAAAAAACCCTAACTTGGATGTAGTCAATTTTATAAAATAATAATGGCATTTATCCTACTAGTTATTTTGAACCATGGCCATACCTTGGAGGCAACAATATAATGCATCTCCATGGGGGTTCAAAATGATTTGTAAGGTTTATGTAAAAATTATATTTTATTATTTGTATTTTGTTTGCATGATATGTTTGACTTTTGTTATATTATTGGGTTATTATTAGGTTGACTTGAGTTATTAGAAATCATGTTAAAATTTAGTAGTGATGTTGGAAATTATTTTAGTTCATTATTAAGTTGAGTTATGTTTGAAAACATTGAACAATTGATTATTTTTATGTGTTATGATTTTATTTATCATCATAGTTGATATTTAAGATTTTACTATTTTTGGTAAAGTTTATATTGATAAAAAATGAGACCTATAGCTTTATGTAAGTTTTTAATTTATTATTTTTAACTGTCTAAAACTATTGTCTTATTTTTACAAGTTTAATTTTAACTCATTAATATCTATTAAGTTATTACATGAAGAAAAATATCAAATAAATTATGGCATAAGGATTTACAAGCCATACTATATTCTTGAATAGAATATGGCCCATAAATTGAGAAGCTCAAAAAGTGAGATATAGTCATAATTAGGTACCAAGTTAATGGATCTTAGTAAGGGGTATTTTATGTAGTTCATTTTCTATTTGTTGATCATTTATTTTAATGTCATCAAGCTCAGTTTATTTTGTTATCCTTTCTCCACCATTTATCTATTACTCTGATCCATATCTAATTAATGATTAGGGTGGTCTATAGATTGTTATGGTTGGGATCATTAGAATTAGTGAGGTAGGTTATCTTCATTTGTTAATGTACAATGATTTGATTCATTTCTTTGTACTTCAAGTTATGATGACTAGCTATAAATGAATTCAAATTTTTATGTAATTCTATATGACTATAATTAATGTTATTTATCATAGTTGACTTGATGAAAATAGATGTATGTTATCATGTAATTTTAGTTCATGATGTGATAGTAGTTGATCATTTGATTATATGTGGTCTTTCTCATGTACTAGTAGTTAGACACTTTTTTGGAATAAGTAGTTTGATAGATTTGATTAAAAAGATATAAAATTTTGAGTTGTTATGCGAGATTGGTTCCTTATTGACTCATGATCTAAAAATATATTCATATCTTTGGTTGTACTTGTAAATTATTGGTATTATGTTTTAGAATTACTTAGTTATTTGAATATGCAAGTAATTGTCTTAGAACTTAGTTGTAAAAGTTAATATGAGTATGACATGATTCTTTTATTACATTGAGAATATGGGAATTGAAACATAACATTAATATAATAAATTGATATGAATGCTTCCATTATAATTAATCTTAAGCTTTTAAAAAGTTAAGTGATTTTATTCTTTGAACAAGTTCACTTATGTTAATCATTGTAATATAATATTCCAGTGTCATTGAAAGTTATGTTTTGAAGGACTTTAAAATCACTATATAATTTACCAACCTATGTTAGAGATGGATTAACTAATGAAAGTTTTTGAGACTTCATTAAATATTTTAGACTATAAATATTAAGCTTAGTAAAATGAAATCCTTATATTATAATTGGTGAATTCAAAGGATTATATTCAACATAACACTTATGTCTGAGTTATAATAACTTGATATAATGTATGACAATGACTAATATGAGAGAATTAATTAATTAATTAATTAAAAATGTATACATATTCTAAAGAAAGTCTTTTAGAAGATACTCATTTCACTTTAGAATTATTAAACATCATTAAGTGCAGTGGAATGTTATGGGTAGCTTCTAAATAATTCATTGAAATTAGATTACATTAAGATTATGTGAACCTTACGTATATGTTGAAGGTAATTTGGCAATAATATAATTCATGTAACATTTTAAATAAGGTATGACTATTCCTAGCTAAAGCATATTATGATTGAGGATCAAATGATCCATGCTTGGAATAGGCTATTTGACTACTTTTAATAAGTTGGTTCATATATTTTAATGGTAAAAGCAGTTCATGAAATTATATTTTTATCACGAGAATCTACTTTGGAATTTAAGAACAAATAAGCTCTAATATTAAAGTAAGAAATTAAATCATGCTTAGGATAAGATCATGGATCTAAGACAAGGATAAATCCTTAATAACAAGATTGAAACAAGACTTAATATAAGTACATTTAGTCTATGAGATTATTAGTATGTATCAAGTCTATGGAACTCATATGATACTCATGTCAGTAATATCAAAAAAATTCAATCTAACCTAAGTCATTTTAAAATAATTAGGCATGATTTTTCATGAGATTGTACCCTACTTATATAATGGTAAGATGTTATTAAGTAGAACTTAACCATGGTTGCTGAAATATCCCATGAAGCTCTCACACTTCCTGAAATGAAAAATATGTTCAAATGCTTTGCATTGATTTTGGAAATAGTCTTTTCCCTTGATCTTTATCTGCTACTTGAGATTTGGTGAATATTACTTAAACAATCTTAGAATGATGATTCTACTATTGAATATGATTTTAATTTACCACTATTTTTTTAAATTTTTTGAATTACCCATGAGGTATTAGTTATTCTATAGCCTATACATGTACTCAAATAAGGGCATAAGTTAGTAACAACTCCATTGAGAATGTCAAAACATAGTATGTAGATAGAGGTGAGTGGGTAAGACTACATTAATGCAATTTTATCTAAATACTAAGTGATTAAAATGCTTCCTAATGAAGTCATTGATGGGTTATATACCTGGTCTAGATCTTGTGTTGGTTGTAACATAGTTATGGATCTCATGACATGTTTTTGTGCTAAACTTTAGATGAAATTTTATCTCATTATTTATGTTTGGATTATATTATAAATAAAAAATTGTGGCTGTGATAAATAGTGGAATCATTGTGGGTTATCTCCACACTATGTGCCCACTAACCCATTTTTCCCCAAGGTCACATTTAAGATAGAAAGCTAGGGTTTTTCCATCTCATCAAGAATGATAGTCTATGACCTAGAATATGAATGCACTAGAGTGAAGGTGATGAAAAATACATAAGCATCCATGTGGTTTCATCCTATTTTAGTTGATATTACATATAGTACACTAGTGTCAAACCAAGACAATAGTGTTGATATAACCATTTAGGACTGATGCAACTATCTAGAGAGCCAAAGGCACCCAATTCAAAATATGATGATTGATACAAAACTATATTCCTACTTATTTTCATCCTATTATAGATCTAGATATATATTGACATTAGATCTAGTTAATTACTCTATTTTATGACATTCCTATATCTAGCATAGGTTTACTTTTCATTAATAACTTATCTCAATTTAAAAAGTTTAGTCTATGGTACATCTGAGTTTATCACACTAATTATCTTGATGTAGATATGATATTCACCCCTATGCCCTATAATTTATATATAATTAACCCATATCTACCCAAGTAGGATCCAAATCCAAATTAGGATTAAACATTTAGTGAAACCAATATTTCAACATCAAACCCTAGGATAACTAGGGTTTTCTGATTTCATTTCCTATTGTTGATACCTAATTGATAAATCTTGTAATCATGTTTACCATGGACATATGTAAATTATTTCATGGTATAATACCTTATAGCTGATATGGTTTTTTATATTAGTTGATTGGTTAAATCCATTTGATTTATATGGGATTCAAATCCTACATTATTTCATGCTCCTTCATGGTCTAATGTTTACAATGAGATTATTTATCCTAACCCTAAAGAGGGTGATATGTATCATCCCTCTAACTAGGTTCATACTATCACATCTTCAAAGGGTAAGGTGGATCATCCTATTTTAACAAAAGAGGGTAACCATAAAACCATTCCAACATCCCTTGATGGTATACATATGATTCCTTAATATAAAATACTTAGGACTTATATTGGTGAAACACTAAAATATCCACTAACAAATATGGTTAATCTAATACTCAAGTTATAAAAGTAAAATAAATATTTAGCCTCAGAGATCACTTTATTCCAAAATAAAATTATTCCATTACAAAAACCTAAGCATATTATGTTATCTAAGGTGAGAAGGAGATAATTTATAATTATACCTGAGTCCCCAACTTTATTACTCTCATGATTACTAGAGTGCCAACATATATATCTCCCTCATCTTATTAAGGATGATATGAGTCAATCTATACCAAAATTATATGATGAAAATTCTTATTGTGACTATCAAAAAGGCCCTAGGCATTATATGAACATATTATTTACCTTGAAACATAAGATTCAAGATCTTATTGATGACCAAAATATTACATTTGAGGATCCTACAAAGGAATAAGCTTCACAATAAATCAAAAAGTGCACACATCACCAGAATTTAATAATTACGTTATACATAGGTGGTGATTTTTTTTGGAATAACCATATTGATCCTACACAAATAAAAACCACTTGCAATATAAAGCATTTTTAATAGCTCAATTTTAGCCTACAAGAATTTAAAAATAAGGTCACTTAAAAAGAATCCTTAGGTAACATAACAATACCAATTTCTTGTGGTCCTAAAGTGATCCAAACATGGGTTTGGGTTATGCCTAACACATATCCATACACATTTACAATAGTAAATCTTTAGATATACCAAATGGAAGTAAAAAATGATCAAACTAAGCAAGGTATATCCTTTTCATATGAAATCACATTTCAAATGATGACACTACATCTTCTACTACACATGCAAAATGTGAGGAAGAACATACCATGTATCTTTTCAACCTACCAAATCATGATGAAAAGAATGTAAAAGATCCAAATTAAAGTTATAAGGTTCACAGTGTGGGGAGATATATATGACCATCCATTTTATAGCATCATATGATGCTATTTCCTCACAACAAATATTTCTAAAACACCAAAAAAAATTAAAACATTCAAAAAACAAAAAACAAAAATTGGTACTTGTATGTTCTATTAGGTCTTTATAATATATGTGTTAGTTATATATAAAGGTATAACATATCATTTAATCCTAAATATAAATATATAGGTAGACATAAACACAATATTTTATGCACTTATGGGTGTTGGGATTTCCCTTTACTCATCTCACTAGGACACTGGGGGTATCCATCTTATATGATCTTGATACACAAAGGCTATACGATTTGATGATTAGTGTAAAATTATAATTCTTGAGATTACATATGCCTATTATCCATAATTATATGTTACACAAAGTACTTCATATGTTATGGACTTGATTTTTTATTCTAACACATTTGATCTATGGGCCACTATGACATGTTTATGTTGGTTGCTTATGTTTTTACTTTATACACTTGAGTGTTTTTCCTTTATATTGTAAACTATTGTTCAATCATTTGAATATGTTATATTATATGTGACCCCTATTCCTATGTATGCTTTCATTGATATTTTCATATGTCATTTCTTATTGTATGGACATTTTAATATGTCACTCTTACTTTCTTGGACATTTAAATATGTCATTGCTTGATGTATGGACATTTGAATATGTCATTCCTTACTTTTAAGATATTTTAATAAGTCATGTCTATTTTATTTTGGGGAATTTGAACATGCCCCTTATTTTTAATCTTCTCAAACCATTACCTTTTAACTTTGTTTTGAGTTCTCTTGTGTGTGTACTTGTTTTCTTTTTGAGATTGTATTATTTCTATCTAGATGTTGCCATGATATTTATCAAGCATTTTAGGGATACATGTTATCACATTGGTTCTATTCACTTCAATGATAATTTTACATACAAATGTTAAATATATATTCTACATGGTTGCATTCATAGATTTTATAGTTGTATTACCCTTTCTAGGTGACGTAACTTATAGGTACTATTTTTTTATCACCTCAAAGTGGGGCGGGGGGGGGGAGGGGAATATTAGTTGGGGTATACTTGGGAAGAATTTTTTCCACACTTTGAACAATTCTAAAATTTAGTGGGGGAATGTAATATGGACATGATTTCCACACTTTCATATTTTATAGATTATAATGGTGGGGAATGCTTTGAAATCATGTTCTCCACATTCATCCAATATGTAGTACTTATACTAGTTTGTAGATTAAATGGGGGAATGTCATATGGATATGCCTTACACACTTTAATAGATTTTAAATTATAATGGTGGAATGATTTGGAGGCATTTTATACAAAATCATTTGGTATCATACTTATATTCAATGGGGGCATTTCGTATGGACATGGCTTCCACACATGCACATTTTATAGATTCAATAGGGGCATGCTTTGGAAGCATATTCTCCACACCTAATAAGTATCCAACATCTCCAATTTATAATGGGGGATTGTCTTATAAATATTTCCTCCATATTGGTACTTATATTATTTTCATATTTCTCCATATTTCATGTGGGCATTCCTTGAAAACATGTCCTCCACACTTTCACAGTTATCCAAATCATCCAAAATACATAGTTATATGATTTATATTCATAGTTGTGATAGAATTATATACATGGTACTATTTTTATACATAGTAAAAAAATGGTTCTATTCACTTCAATAATAGTTTTACATACACATGTTCCTTCTATATGATACATGGTTACATTCATATATTTTATAATTGTCTTACCCTTTTGAGGTGAGGTAACTTCTAGGTACTATTTTTCCCTCACCTTAGAGGGGGGAGTATTAGAGGGGGGATGAATTGGAAGAATGTTTTCTACACCTTATACAACTCTCTAATTTAGTGGGGGAATGGCATATGACATGGTTTCCACACTTTCATAATTTATATATTATAATGGGGGCATAATTTGAAATCATGTTCTCCACTTTTATTCAATATTCAATGCTTATACCAATTTATAGATTCAGTGGGGGAATATCATATAAACATGGATTCTACACTTTCATAGTTTCCAAATTATAGTGGGGGCATTATTTGGAGGAATATTATCCACACTCATTTAGTATGGTAATTATATTTAAATTCAGTGGGGGCATGTCATATGGAAATGGATTCCACACATGTATAGTTTCCAAATTTAATGGGGGCATGATTTGGAAGCATATTCTCCACACATAACAAGTAACCAACATCTTTATTTTATAATGAGGGCTTATTTTAGAAATATGTCCTCTATATCGGTACTTATATTAGTTTCATATTTCTATATATATCATGTATGCATGCCTTGAAAACATGTGCTCCACACTTAAATAGTTATCTAAAACATCCAAAACACATAGTTATATGATTTAGATTCATAGTTGTGATATAATTCTATACATGGTACCATTATTATACATAGTATAATAATGGTTCTATTCACTTTAATGATACTTTTAAATACACATGTTCCTTCTATATGTGTAGTCATATAAAATTCAAAATTTGGTATCTTGAGTGTGGTTAATGACACCCAATCCATATGTCCATCTTACTTTCTCTCATGACCCTCAAAGGCTTGTTTTCATTGATTCCCAATCATCTGTAGCCTCCCCAACTAAACCATTGCAGACCCATATTAATATTTTCATGTTTAATGCATCCCCCTAGGTCTTGTTAGCCATAAAAAATAGCACACAAACTTGGACTACAACACTGAAACCTAAGGTGTCTTGTTTCTGGCACTATCTAAGTGCATTTTGGCTTCTAACAGTCATATTATTCCAAATAATTATCCTAATTCATGTCAGCTTAACATGAATTCATTTAACATATGATCATTAAATCCCATATAAAATGCCATTAAAATTCCATTTAGAGGGGTTGACACTCATTTACAAGAGAGAATCAAGAATATAAGCAAGACCACTCAAGCACGTTTCCCTATTCTCTGCATACAACCATCTAATAGTATTTCAAGCTTATTCAAACATTTACATAATTACCTAGTCATTCCAAGTACACCCAATTTTGCATTTAATTACATTGTCATCACACTATTTCACCAAGCACTTCAATGGGATAACTACATATAGCTTGATCTCTCCTCAGAGTATTGGTATGTAGGCAGCGTTTTCATACATGGGGTGTGAAGTGCATTTATTGTATCCTTTACATATTAATCCCTCCTCTCCTTTTTACAAGTTTTAAATTAAATTTTAAGAACAAAGAGGACCTAGGGTATTGAAGAATAAATTAGGTACACAATGAGATCCATAGACTTTTAGGCTTCAATATTTCACAGGTAGGGTCACAAAAACTTGACGCAAAAAACCTATAAAGCTTAGATCACTAGGATAACAATGCTGATATAAGACTAAATTATTAGAACCTAGGGTGTCCCACTTTTATTTCTCCTATCCAATCAAGAAAAAAACTTCAAATTCCTATTTTTTATAGTCTCCAAGCCTACACATATATTTCTAGACCCTTTCTCAGTCAGAATAACACAAAATCATATAAGTTTAATTTTCTCTCTCCCACTACTATTTTTAGAAAAGCCCTAACTACAATCAAATTTCAAAAATTAGTAGCCTAATTATTGTACATTATTTACTGATTTTTTCTACTCAGACCCATTTATTATTTAGGAATTAAACATATAATTTCCCAAAAATAATAAATCATTTGGTGAACTCGATTTACTTTGAAGTTCACATAAAAACCTTAGGGTAAATTCCTAGCTGATTTTTCCCGTTAATTTCTAATTTTTTTTTAAAAATATTAAAATGAAAAATTCCTCTCAATTTTTAAATTTTTTTTGTAAATTTTAAAATAAATTTATTTCAAACCCTAGTTGCATACACTAGGTCCTAGTAGTTTTCTAGTATTAATCTAATAGTTTCCTAATTTTTTACTTGCACATATCAATCACAAAATTCCTCTCAAATTTTAAAATTTTGTAGTAAATTTTAAAATAAATTTATTTCAAACCCTAGTTGCATCAACTAGCTCCCAGTAATTTTCCAATCATTTTCTAAATTTTTAGTTGCATATTAAAATCAGAAAATCACTTCAAATTTCAAAAATTCATAGTAATTTAAAAAAAAAATCTTAAACCATAGTTGCATCTACTAGGTCCCATTAAATCAAAAACTTTCCCATAAAATTTTAAAATTTTTATTGAATACTTAACTCAAAAATTCATAGTATTTTGTAAAAATATATTTGAAAAATCCCTAGTTGCATGTACTAGCACCTATTTTCTTCTTGAAGTATCACCTTACATCCATAATCAAATTGAAAAAATGATTCTCAATTATGTACAAATTTTTATTATATTTCTTGTAAATAAAAATAAAAACATAATGGGCCCTATCATGTACATGAATGATGAAGTCTATCATATGTTAGTACAAAGCTTCATCCTTCGCATTTCATGCTTATGTTTCATTATATGGGATGATATTACAAAATTTATTGCCATAAATACACAAAATTTCAAAATTATTTTTGCATATTATCTTTTTCTCATAGAAAATAATTACAAACTCTATTTTTCTAAATGCATTCAAAATGTTATGTTACATGTCAAAATTTTATATGCCTTTATGCAAAAATTCATGATCTCTATCCTTTACTTTTTATCACTCATGAAAAAAGTTTCAATATTATCATGATAAACATGTTATAAATGTTATGATTCATGTAAAAAAATTATATTCATTCATACACAAATTCATACTTTCTATCCCTTCCTTTCTATCTCTCATATAGAAATGTTTTCAAGTATATCATGTTAGACACATTAGAAATGTCATATCACATGTCAAATTTCTTTATGCATCAGTAAATAAATACATGATCTCTCTCATTTTCTTGCTATCTCTCATGTATAATTCTATTTATAAACATATTTTTATACAACTTATAACTCCAATTAAATGCATTTTATCCCACATACATGGTTTTTACCTAGAGGATCTATTTCATAAGCTAAAAACCACCTGTCAAGTTTCAATGTCATATCCTATGCACAATAAATAGTTTCCTTTTCCTCCTCTACCCCAAGAGGGTGATTACTACTTTCCCTCTAACCAAGTCCATTCTATCACCCCTCCAAAAGGTGAGGCAGCCCATACTATTGTTCCTAATGCATATATTCAACCTATAGCTTCTTCAAACCCTCTTCAACATATGTTCTTACATGTTCAATTAGAATAACTAGGGTTTGCACTTGTGAGACTTTAATGGATTAAATCACTAGCATGAGCAAGTTACTTTTATATTTACACATGCAAAAATCAGCTATACATGAAAATATCACAATATTAGAAAATCATATCATAATGCCAAAGCCTCAAAGGCACCCTAGTGTCAATCATGTATATGCACCTTCACCTAGTCAATTGGTTGAAAGCAATGTTACATATCAAAACAATAGATCATAAAAAAGTAACTCTACAACTAGTGATATAAAAATCATTCAAAGATCAAATAAGAGTATAAGTGAGGTACTAAAGGAAATTATTAAATCTAAGTTGATCAAACTACCTCCTCTACATCTAGTGAGAAGATCCAAATATTATTGTGCATACCATAGAATGCATGGACATCACACAAATTCATGTTTGGAATTGAAAAAACACATACAATAGATAATTTATAATGACCCTACACAAGGTAAATAAGTCAAGCAATCCATACTGACATAGGAATACATTCACAAAGGGCCAAATTTAGAAATAGTACAAAAGTGGATATCAAAGCATAACTTATAAAAACAAAAAGATCAAAAAGGAAAATAAAAAAATAGACAGTACCACAAGCATAGGTAAAACACAAAAAATATGTAACTCTACCTCTCCAAAATAAGGATCAACTTTCAAAGCAGTATAGGGTTTGGTCAAAAATATCTACAATAGTTTGATTATCAAGGTCAAGGGTTGGGAAAGCAAGTTCAAAGCATCACTACTCTATTCTAGTAGTTGATAATGTTTTTCACCAAGGTTTGAGATTTATTGAACATCTTAAGGTAAATAATTCACATACATAATTTACAAAAAGAAAAGATCTAGATACAACAAAATTCAACACCAACATTCCATTGGTTCAAAAATAAGATGATAATGATGAGTGGAACAACATAGGTTATTATGATTTCCAAGATACTGACAATGAATCTAGATATTTAGAATCATATTCATAGCCATTCCCTTATTATTCACAATCACACATGATTCCTTTATTTGACATAAGACACCATGATAGGGAGTCTCCCATGAGACTCATTAGTTAGTATCATTTCTCCTCAGTATTACTTGTACATATTTTCTTTTTGCTTACTTATATATAGTTTCTCAATATTTCTTGTATATAGTCTACTTATGATTGATTGTATAGAGCTTATATAAAAAATTCAAAAACATTCAAATAAATAAAAAACATAATTTTTTTTTGATTGTATGCATCATCCATACTTTACATTGCTACTACTATGCTAGAATTCTATTTGCTATTCTATACTACTATTTATCAATTTATCTACATTACCATGCTTCACTTGATCTTCTTTGAGTGTGTGAAGTGACATCCAGATGCTAGATTGCTTCACTTTATCCATTGATGGGGTATCTTAATTCTACATTCAAGACACACATTGATATACATACCCATAGGGGGCATCTTCTACATGACTACACCATTCACGTTATGTCATTCCTACACCACACACTCTATGTATCATGTTGACATACATTACTTACTAAGATTACAAAAATTACCATATTGACACTCACTAGTATCTTGCACTTTTGTATTTCCTAACATATACCTAGTCTTGTAATAACATGTCTAACATACTTTCACTTATTTCTTTGACTAGTTAGATGCAATTACACTTCTAGTATATACATGCTTTAATTTCTCACTTAGCATAGCTTGATGTGTTTACTTTTTCTCAGTTCTTGTTCCATGTATTGTATGTGTTTTAGGAAATTTGCTAATGCCCTTTATTTCTATTCATGTGTGTGCCTTAGGACGTTTGCCAATGTCCTTTGTTTGTATTATTCCACATGCCTATGGCCCTTGTGCCAACTTTGTTTGTTTCAATTGTATGTAGATGTGCCTTTTGAACATGCATTGTATGATTGCTTTTTGATTTGAGTGACATGTGCCCATGTCCCTTAATTTCTTGGCCCCTTGGCCACCCTTGTATGCTTCTTGACTTGTGTGCTTTTTTACTTATTTATTTCTCAATGTTTACAATGCCATGATCCATATCATGCATTTATCTTGATATTTTGGATGCCATCATGGACATCATGCTCCATCCCTCATTACTAATAACTAATAAATAAAAACTAACACTTTTGATTCTAGTTCAGTACATTACACATGTTATTACATTGTTATGTCTATCTAGGCATACCCTTGTTGATCTAATAATTTATCAAATCAAACCATGCTATATCTTGAGATATATTATTGATTATCATTGTTATATCATGCATATTTCTAGATTAACACACTTGTAGGCTTCTTTATTCTAAGTGAAATCATTGTAACATCTTAATTCTTAACCTTAAAAGAGGGGGAAATAAATAGGGGTTTTATCATAGATATTAGATCTCTTAATGGTCAAAAAACTAATTTGTAGAACACTCAGAATAGAATCTACACATCAGACTAGGATGATAGTAGAGAATCTAGAATATTTATCATATTTAGCCTCAAATAATAGTGCCAAAGTTGAACTACAATGCTGGATAATAGGGTGTCCTATTTTTGGTGTTCTTGTCTAGATAGTAGAAAAATCATTTTTTTTAGAAATAAGCATAAAAGTGAGCTTAGTCATAGGTTTTTTATCTCAATATAGTCCAGATTCAGCATGTTTAAGTATAGTTTTTGCTCAAAGAATCTAGATATAGGGGGCATCATACATGACATGGTGGCTCTCACTTCCAATTTTAGATTAGGAATTTAATATAAATTCTAAATAAAAATCCATGTTCTAGATACCACTGATTGGGGTTAAGGTGCATGGCACATTGTCCTCCCCTTTTTCTATGTTTACTTTGTTTTCCAAGCATTTCTCAATAGTTTCATTTTTTAATCCATCTATAGGTGGTTGCATCCTTTTTCAAAGTTTGGATTTGATATAAGCTCAACTTCATGAGTACCCAAGTTCCCAAGTTGGCTTCCACATAAGCCTATTTCACTAGTTTTAGAGTGGCTTTCATACAAGCCTAATATTCATCTTTCAAAATGGACAAGAGTGACCTAGTTTCTAGCATACATCTAGCTATCCACACCAACATTATGAGATCATAGTACATTCATGGGATTCAAGAGCCATCTTATATGACATCTATTCCATACCATTATTAATTCATAGCTTCAATTTATGGGGAAATGATGGAGCTAAAGGACTAGCTATCCTTGGTATTCTTGAGCCACCTATTTAGAGGGATTGGATACATAGTCCAAACATCGATTGACACATGCATGATTAGTTAGCTTCACTTAGTAGGTGATGATGGAGCCAAAGGGCCTACTTTTTCATTATTGATCCAATTCTAGGGAATTTTTCACTTAGCTTAATTTATGATATTACCTTTGGTATAACACACACCCAACACAATCCAACATCACAATAATTTTTATATTGGTTTGTATACCCAGTGAGGTGCATTTGTTCCTTTCTCTTCCTCTCTCTCTTACCCAGATTTTGTACATTCTTATTTTATATATAATATATCTAGTAAGGAATAATCTAATCTATGTTTTTCATTACATATTCAAACTTCACACCGTGCTCTCTCTAAGCACACCTAGCATCACACAATTTCATGAACTTCACCTTTTCAGGTAAGTCCAAGTACATTTTCTATTTTTCCTTTATCCTAGTATTTTGATTTACTTCATCAATAGAATAAATGAGGGGGAAGTTTAGTCATATAAAATACAAAATTTTGTAACTTGATTGTGGCGAATGATACCCAATCCATAGGTCCATCTTGTTTGCTCTCATGATACTCATAAGTTTATTTTCACTGATTCCTAGTCATTTGTAGCCTCCCAGACTAAACCTTAACAGACCTAGATTATCATTTCCATACTTAATCCATCCCCCTAGGTCCCTTTATCCATGGACAAAAATTCCTAAAATTGGATTACAACATTGAAACCCAACGTGTCCTATTTTTGGCACTATTGTCCAAGTGCCAATTTGGCTTCTAAAAATCATATTATTTTAAATGTGTAACCTAATTCATGTTAGCTTCATGCAATTTAATTTAAATAATGATCATTAAATCCCCATAAAAGACCATTAAAATTCCATTTAGAAGGGTTGGTACTCATTTACAAGAGAGAAGAAAGAATACAAGCAAGACCACTCAATAACTTTTCTCTATTCTCTGCATACAACCATCCAATAGTATTTCAAGTTTATTCAAACCTTTACACCAATCCTTGGTCATTAAAAGTACACCTAGTTTCATATTTACTTACATTTTCATCACATTATCACATTAAGAAATTGAATGGGAGAACTACATATAGCTTGATCCCTCTTCAGAGTATTGATATGTAGGAAACATGCCCACACATGGGGTGTGAAGTGCATCTAGCCTATCTTGTAGACACTAACCCCTCCTCTCCTTTATTCAAACTTTATATTCAGGTTAAAGCACAAATATGACCTAGGGTATTAAAAACTAAATCAAGTGCATAATGAGCTTTGTGGACTTTCAGGTTTCAATATTTCATAGGCAAAGTCACATAGACCTAACACAAAAATTAGAAAGCTTAGATTACCAGGACAATAGTGATAAGATAGGACTACAGTGTCAAAACCTAGGGTGTCTCAATTTTTTCACTCCTTTAAAATAAAAAAATGAACTATATATTCTTTTTTGTGATAGTCTCTTAAGCCTACACATAGATTTACAGACCCTATCTCAATTAAAATAACACAATCAAATAAGTTTAATTTTCTCTCTCACACAACTATTTTTAGAAAAACCTTAACTATAATCAAAATTCACAAATTATTAGCCTAATTATTGTACATTATTTACTAATTTTGTCTACTCAGAACCATTTATTATTTAGGAATTAAACATCTAATTTCCTAAAAATAATAAATGAATATACTACATGGTTACATTCACATATTTTATATTTGTCTTACCATTTTGAGGTGAGGTAAGTTCTAGGTATTTTTTTTCCCTCACCTAAAAGGGGGAAATATTAGTGGGGGCATGCTTGGGAATATTATTTTCCACACTTTTAAAAATTCTTGAATTTAATGGGCTCATGTCATATGGACATGATTTCCACAATTTCATAGTTTCTAGATAACAATGGGGGGCATGCTTTGAAAGAATGTTCTCCACATTAATTCAATATTTAGTACTTATACTAGTTTATAGA
This sequence comes from Torreya grandis, assembly GCA_037957365.1. Taxonomy (NCBI): domain Eukaryota; kingdom Viridiplantae; phylum Streptophyta; class Pinopsida; order Cupressales; family Taxaceae; genus Torreya; species Torreya grandis. The sequence goes on from JARHVA010000187.1 coordinate 5,779,212, forward strand.
TTCAGTAGTGGAATGTCATATGGACATGGTTATATTCACTTCAATTATAATTTTAAGTACATATGTTCCTTCTATATACTACATGGTTGCATTCTTAGATTTTATACTTGTCTTACCCTTTTGAGGTGAGGTAACTTCTAGGTACTATTTTTTCCTCACCTCAAAGGGGGGACATATTAGTGGTGGAATTCTTGGGAATAATATTTTCCATACTTTGAACAATTATTATATTTAATTGGGGCATGTCATATGGACATGGTTTCCACACTTTCACAGTTTCTAGATTATAATGTTGGGCATGCTTTGAAAGAATGTTCTCCACATTCATTAAATATTAAGAACTTATGCCAATTTATAGATTTAGTGGGATAATTTCATATGGAAATGGATTCCACACTTTCATAGTTTCCAAATTATAGTGGGGCATGATTTGGAGGCATTTTATCAACACTCATTTAGTATGGTACTTATATTTAGATTTAGTGGGGGAATCATATAAACATATCATATCAAGATTCAACATGGATTCCACACTTAATAAGTATCCAAAACACATGAAAAATTTCAAGATTCAATGGGGATTCCATGACCTCAATTTGGAAGCATACTATCCACACTTAATAAGTATCCAATTCTATCTCTAATGTTTTGAAGGGACCCCGAAACCCTGAACAAAAGGAGAAAGATAATGGGCAAGGCTTGTATTATAAATATGTCCTCCATATTGGTAGTTCCAATATCATCTTATATTAGTTTCATATTTCTCCATATATCATGTGGTCATAACAACAGCAGCCTTACCTCCTCCAAAACTTTATGTCCACATCTTATGCATTTTGTTTATCTAATTGTTTCATCCTATTAAAACACATAATTATATGATTTAGATTCATATTCTGCCTTTTATCACTCTAACCTTTGTGATAGAATTATATACATGAATTGAGCTCCCATTTTAGAAATATGACCTCAATATTGGTACTTATATTAGTTTCATATTTATCCATATATCATGTGGAACTTTCCCACTCTGTTTCCTCATGCCTTGGGAGTTTGAATTTGAAAACATGTCCTTCACACTTACACAGTTATCAAAGTAAGAAATCATCCAAAACACATAATTCTATGATTTAGATTCATAGGCCATTGTGACAAAATTCTATACATGGTACCATTGTTATGTTAGTTTCAACATGAGACATATCTAAGGTGAAGATGCTATACAACATGCACATAATATTTCAAAATAAAAATATATTTTAGATTCTAAAACCATTGCATGTACTAATACCCCATGAAATTTTATAGACTTTATCAAATCAATCTATTATAGTAGTTGCTTCACCTTTTTAGCATGGTTGAGGTGATTAAATCACTCAATATTTCCATGCTTTTAGATTAGATATGATTGTATTAGCCATCATCACTAGGTTATAAGTATAATTATGTTTCATGGTTGAGTTAATCTCAACTAATAGGTGGAAACTCACTTTTGCTCCAAAATTGGGGGCACGTGCCTTATAATTTCTCTCTCTCCATCTCCTTGGATATATATAGTTTAAAGACTTATCTATATTTATCCTAATCTCAGTTTCATATCCTTGTAATGATACATACTTTCATAAAAAAAAATTATAATAAGTAAGGTAGTTATATCAACACACATGTGTACTCCTAAACCTTTCTATTTCAATTTCAAGTACTTTAAACCTAGATTATATGCACTAATTTTACACTATAACATGATCTTGGTTGTAGGTTAGTCACTAAAAAAACACTCAAATTCAACTCCATCAAAGTGATTAAATTCAACTCAAGTCAAGGACAAGGTGTGCATACATACCCAATTACTTATTCTTATCCTTTAAACTATAAATTTCATTAGTTTATTAAATAGGAGGAATGTATACAATATCTTGTGATTATGTAAAATCTTAGTCTTGTACACTTGTAAAAATTAAACCATGGTTGTTCCTCTTAGTTCTACACATGCCTTATTTTTGTCAAGCCTCACATCTATTCTATATTATGTCCGTTGGACTATATCTTAGTTAGATCATCCTTACATTGATGAAACATGCATCATATCTTTCCCAAAATTCTTAAAATTTACCTATATTACACCTATATAAGTTTTGAACCTGTACCTACTCTCCTACTTCCTAGACACTAACATCTAAGATAAACACTAGGGTCAATGTTACTATCATACCCCAAAATAAGTGTCTAGTGCCCTAAAGTCATATAATTTTCAAATGAAACATATCACAATGGTCATCCTAATTTATTTAATGTATCTCCTAAATATAATGGGTATAAATATAATATCAACCCTAATTTATTCCTCACCTAGTAATCAAATTAAATATCACTCAAAAATTACTCAAGTTATCAAAATATTTCCTATTCTAACTTAATTCAAATAAACAACCCAACTACAGGTCTAAAGTAATAAAAGAAAACTAATAAAGTCTTATTTTCCAAGTTAAAAGATAGGTTGATATTGTACTTGATTTACACATTGCATTATTAATACACAAGCCAACATGTAGGGGAGAACTACATGAGTCTAATTCCCTCTTCTAGAGTATTGGATATGTGGTCATCACCCTTTGATAGCAGGGTGATTCTGGGTTAGCTCGACACCTTATTCCCACTAAACCATTTTTCTCCAAATTCACATTTAAGATGAAAAGCTAGGGTTTTACCATTTCACTAGGAGAAACCATCCATGACCCAAATTTGAATGCACCAGAGTGAAGGTGACAAAAAACCCATAAACTTGTAGGTGGTCACATTCTATTTCAGTTAATATTATGTATAGGAAACTAGCACATAACTATTAAAATAATCTTTATGTAACCATCTAGGGCTGATACAACTATCCAGAGAGCCAGATGCACTAGATCTATAATCTAATGATTGATATAGAACTATATTCCTACCTATTTTTAGCATGTTCTAGATATAGATCTATATTAGCATTAGAGCTAGATAATTACTCTCTTTTATGACATTCCTATGTCTAGCATAGTTTTACTTTTCATTAATATATTATCTTAGTTTAATAAATTTAGTATATGGTACATCTAAGTTTAGCACATTAAATGGCTTGCTATAGATATGATATTCACCTTTATTCCCTATCATTTCTATATCCTTAACCCTATCTACCCAAATAAGATGCAAATCCAAATTAGGGTTAAACACAAATACATTTTCTTCATCACTACCTTATCCCTTAGTTGAGGCATCATTCAAGTATTATTATTTCTAATTTTCAAAGAATCTCTTATCCTGATCAAGTTTTTATAAGTCAATGTATTTCTTATGTTTTCCAAGGTCACGCCACATATTATACAAGCCTTGATTTTATTAATTTTCACTTCCTTTCATTGAAGATAACAATTTTGAATGTTGAAGGAATACTTTTTGGTATTACTACCTTCAAGTAATTCTAATATAAATACCTCCATGTAATAGGTTTAGGGGTTACTAAGAGGCTACTTATGGCTTGAGAGATAATCACCCCTTGCTAATAAGAAAACTATAAGAAAATGTTTTAAGTATATTAAACATATCTCTTATTGGCCACCATTTCTAACCTTGGCTTACTATTATGGGTAAATATGTGGTTTCTTAGTTCAACAATATTTTGGTTGTAAACTTCAAAGGGTCATATTTATACTTTTATTTAACTGTATGTTCAAAGTATAGAATAATTTGGGGTAATGAATAAGTATTATTTTTTAACGGTTAGACCAATATGATATATTAGAAGGAGAGGGAAAATACATCTTATTATTTTATTGAAATACTATCGCATTTATCTCTCACATTTTTTATATGTACCCTAAGAAGTATACATTGTTTGATACTTATTTAGGTAACATGTAAGACCTCACCTTTACCCATGAAACTAGATTGTTTTAATACATTTAAATAAGTAAAAATTAGTAAATAATTTAATACATAGATTCTATATGGAATCAATTTAACATTGGTAAATTCAAGTTGGAAATGAGCCTATATTTATTTCATACAAGGGAACTATAATTTTAATGTTGAAATCCTTGTAGCTAGTTCTAGCTCCCTTTATTCTTGTTTAAGGATACCATTCAGAAAGTATATTTTTATTTCTTTCATTATCCAACTCATTGATAGTAATTTATTTAAATAGATATTTAAATTCATACATGAATATATAACACATTATATAATAATATCTAAAAATCACTTTTTCACAAAAGCCTTCAAGTCAAAACTTGATGAATTAGAAAATATAATAGTAGTACATGTAAAGATAGGATATGGATATTTATGTGAATAAATTAAAACATTTTTGTCATGGAATTATAAAATTTATAATTTGTTAGAAGTTTATAAGCTAAAACAATCCTTGTAAAAACCCCTTTCTAATCTACTCATCAATGTTAACCTAAATGTGTACTATTCTAGTATTTTTTAAAGGGAAACACACATTCTATCATAATGGTCTTCTTCTCCTATTTTTTTCATTATTCCACTTGGTAGCTTTATTTCCAATGTTGATGGTCACATGCCATTTATAATCTTTGGGTACTTGAAATACTCAGGTTATAGGTGTATCTTAGGAGTTCAAAGAGGAAACAAATATACATGTAGATTAGTCTCTTGTTAGTTCAACATAAGAAAACATAAGAACAACAATGCATTAATACTAAAAAATCTTGACTAAACACTAAGGGGGAGCATTACACAATAAACAAAGGTACAAAAAATGGTGAAGACAATATAAATTCTTACCTCCTTTATCACACATGATGCTTATGTGTTGGTAAAATAATGTTTGTGCTTAGCTTATGATAATTATAGTCTCTTAACAATGCTCATCCATGAAGGTAGAATCTCTCCAATGTCACTTGTGGATTGGTGTTGAATTTTAGCACAATTTTGGCATAATAAATTTACTCTTAAAGACTTCAATAAGGTATTCCTGTAGAAAAACATTACACAAAAGATTTTTTTTAATGGTGTGGTCACATGTGTTTATATCTTAGAGAACTAAATCTAATGATGGGTAGGTTAGGTTAAATTCTAACTTGGGTTGAGTCAAAATTAACCTTGGTTAGGTCTGTCTAACTCTAGGAGGGTTAAAGGCACTCATGAAATCTTAAAACCTCTATTTTTTATATTTATGAGGTATGACAACTCACTTTAGATATTTGTGAGATGTGAGTCATTGTTTGGAATATTTATGAGATAAAAAATTAATTTATTAGCTCATTTGACTCTTTTACTTCATTTTTGGCACAAATTCCATTTAGTGAATGAAATTCACTAATTTGATTTAGATTTTATACTTAGGTAAGTTAATTATGATTTACAATATAATTAGTCTTGCTTAGTGATTTTTAGCATTCAATAATTGATTTTATTGTCATGAATTAATAGATTAACATGCCAAATGTGCCAAATTACCAAGTTGTAATTTGATTAGGGATATAATTGAACTAGGTTAGTATTAAATATGAGGTAATACACCATTTAAGCTAGCCTTGTCACATTTTTGGGCAAATAAATCCATTACATGGATGAATTTGGGCCACTCGAGTGATTTTTAAGATTAAAATATATCATTTCATAGAAATTAAATTGAATACTAATTTAGGTATGGAGGTGGCCAAAATTAGATGGAAATAATTTTCGCATATTTAAGAATGAATTAAAAGACATAATCATAGTAACATCTTTTCAAATATTTAATAAGTCATTAACTTGAATGATTAATGCCCTAAAGAATGGATAGTAAACCTATGATGTCCCTTCAAAGGAACGGGTGCTAAAAAATAGATTTGTCAAACATTCCCTCAAAATGAAGAGACTAACACAATTTATATGGTAATAGGGTTAGGATTATTGATTTTCCCAAAGATAGTTACAAATATTAATAATTGGTAGAGTTATCGATTTACCCAAAGGTAGTTACAATTAGTAACTAAACAAAAAACATTGATTTGACCAAAGGTAGTTATAAGTAGTGGCATTTATGGATGCCCTAGTAGCGAAGTGAGACATATAAATATTTACCTAAAGGAAATTATAATTAGTAACAAGATATAAAAAACTAATTTTCCCAAAGGTGGTTATAATTAGGAATGGAAATTGAAATACAATGATTTGCCCAAAGGCAGTTATAATTAAAAATGGAAAGGGAAACATACTTATTTGACCAAAGGTGGTTATAATCGAGAAAACATACATTGGAAAAATATAAAAACACATGTCTATCCTAAATTTGAGTTTGAAGATGGACATTTTAACAGACATGGAATATAGGCTAACAAATTATGTTGTGAAATGGGTCTCAGAGGGAAGACTTAAAAGATGTTTAAGGTTAGGGGATGTTCTTAGGAGATTATCATCTTAGGGTGTTGTATGAATCATATGGATGATTATGTAGATATTATCATCTATATGAACACATATTAAATCATTTTTTTCACTTGTTTATTACTCAAGAATTAAGGTATGTGTGAGGGTTGTTGTCTAGTTATTACCATCGTAGAGATTCTTCCATTAATAGAAGTCTTCATGACCATGATTTTGTTATATCTTGTGATATAATGAATTATATTTATAGACAACGAAAATTGAAATTTATACCCTAATCATGGAAAAATTAATTCAAATCTAAATATAAACAATTTTAGGAATAAGATATGGATAATCAAATCTGAAGTGTAAATATAACAAATAAATCAAGTGTAAGATTAAAATACAAAAGTTCACAATTAAAGTACATTATATGAATAATCAAGACTTTAAGTGTAAACAAACTATAATAATATTACAAAAACTAATAATCAAACCACAAATAAGCAAACAAAAAGATAAAAACAAACAAAGATATAAACACTCAAAAACAATAAAGTGAACAAAACAATCAAAATGACTAAACAAATAAAAGCAAAGAATGATACAATAAGCAAACTATTGTAAACACACAAGAAAAAATAAATGATAAGACACAAATAATGGTTAATCATAATTTTAGTGAAAATAAAAAACAAATTATTTGTGCATGTGTAATAAAGGTGTTACTCTTGGTGACAGGGTGACCCCTAACCTAGGTAGTTACGATGCAAGTAGCACAACACAAGAAAAAATCACATAGGGTTTCCCCTAGGATATAGGGAAACAATAACATAAAAAATACAAATGAAATTTGTCTCTAAATCATATGAGACAATAAAAACATAACAAAAATAAATAAAGTGAAAAAAATAATAAAAATGACTAAACAAATCAAAACAAAGAAAGGTGTAGTAAACAAACTATTGTAAAACAAATGACAAGACACAAACTATGGTTAATCAAATGTTAGTGCAAAGAGAAAACAAATTATTCATGCATGTGTAATAAAGGTGTTATTCTTGGTGATAGGGTGACCCCTAACTTGGGTAGCAATGATGCAAGTAACACAATACTATAATAATTGCAAAAGGTTGCCCCTATGCTATAGGGAAACAATAACATAAATAAGATAAAAAAATTATCTCTAGATCATAGGAGACAAAAATCCATAATCAAAGAAAATAAATTTAAAAAAATAATCAAAATTACTAAAAAAATAAAAGCAAATAAAGGTGTGACCAAGCTAACTCAAGATACCCCATGTATCTAGGTGTTGCCTATATAGTTTGTGCCAACCTCAGGCTGATGTAGTTCTCCTATAAATGGGAGGAATAAAGACCAAGGTGGTCTTAGAGATAAATTGAACAAAGAAGATGGACCATACCAAAAAGTTTGATGGATTTATATCTCATGTGGAGATTCTAAGCCAATTTTTCATGATTTTGTGGTTTTTAGGATTTTATAGATCTTTTACAAATGCTTAGGGGTTTTGAAATTATTTTAAATGTTTTTGTAAATTTCTAAGATTCTCAAGTCAATAAATAATTATGAGACACATAATAGTCTATCTCACAAAATGGTGAGAGAGTTCAAAATTAAATTGTTCACAAAATGGTGAGAGTATGGAAAAAGGGTGACTAAGATGACCTCAATGTGAATCAAGTGCTACCTACATAGTCCAATTATAACTTCAAGTCACTATAGTTCTATCTACATAATTGGCATCCAAGTAAGTAACAATAATTTCCATGTAAAAATTTAAATATCAAGGCAAATGATAATAGTAATGTCAAGGTGATGCAACAATTCTTGGTAAATATGTTATCCATAATTTTCCCATAGGTAGTTATAATTAAGAAACAGTGACAAAGGGTTAGTGATACTAATTTTCCCATAGGTGGTTATAATTAGTAATACAAGGTGTAACATTGATTTACCCAAAGGTGGTTATAATCAATGTCACCAATCAATCTAACAAAAAATGAAAGATGTAATTGCCAGGACCACTACCATACTACTTTCATATACTACCATTTGAACATGTAATTATGGAATGACTTATAGAACTAATTTTTTCATCAACCATTGAATGTGCCTAGAGTAAAAATGAATTGGAACCAAGTCTAAATGTGATAGGCAGGGTTAGATAAAAAGAAATGACAGGTAAAAATTTAAGGGTATGATAGAATGACAAGGGGTATAGTACAAAGAATAGGTATAACGTGGCATAACTTAAATGATCCTTATAGACAATAATTTGAATCCCTAAAGAATATAAATGTTTGAGGTGAATTATGTTCATAGGTTCATCAAGTTTATCTCCCTTTTGTGTAGAAAGCCTATATGCTCCTAAACTATAGTTAGAAACAACCACATAGGACCCTAACCAATTTGGTTGGATATTTATATTTTTCTTAGATATAACATTTACATTTTTTATTCTCTTTTAGTACTAGGTCACCAAGATTAAATTCACATTGATTTACTTGCTTACTATAATGGAATTTAAGCTAGTTTGGATAATCCTAAAGATTAGTCAAGGAAATAAAGCATTTACCATTGAAGAGGTCTAACTCCTACAGGAGAGCCACTATATAACATTCATCATTAATGATGTGATTTAATGAAATGTAGAGGTAAGGAAACTCAACCTCAATGGGAAGAATGTATTTAGTTCAATAAATAAGTGAATAGGGTATATCACCTATTAGAGCATGAGATGTGGTATAGTATGCCCAAAGGGAACTAAATTTTTGTAAGTGCTAATTATGACCAATGCCATTGACATTATTATTTAGAATATTGAAAATGGTTTTATTAGAATCTTCAGCTTGGCCATTACCTTATAAATAGTAGGTGGTAGATAAATGTTATTTGATGTGGTATTGATAATAAAGTGATTTCACATACTTATTGAATTATATATCATTATCATATATAGTTTTAGAGGGGATGCCATAGGAGTAAATGAGATGGTTGAATATGAAGATGGAGATCTAATTACCAATGATGTAAGTGAGGGGAATGGCTTTCACCCACTTAGTGAAGTATTTAGTAGCATTTAGGATTTATTTATGGCCATCTTAAAAAGTTAGATTAATCTTCTTGACAAGGTCAAGTCCCCACATAGAGAACAACCATGGAGTCATAAATGGTTTAATTGTCTTGGTAGGAGCATGAATTATATTGGCATTCTTATTACACTTTCCACACCTCTTTACATATGTAGTTGCATCTAATTCCATCATTGGTCATTAATAACCAATATGCAATAGATTTTTGGCTAAGATTTCCCCACTGGTGTGATATCCACACACACCTTCATGGACTTCCCTCAATGCTAATTTATATTCTACCAAAGGTAAACAATGAAGCAGAGTTACATCATATCTTTTAGGATACAAGGTTGGTCCAAGTAAGGTATGATGAGAGGCTTTATGGGTGAAGGATTTTTTTTTCTTATGTGATAAATTGGGAGGCATGGTTTGGTCTTGAATATAGGCATATATATCTAAGTACCAAGGAGACATAGGACAAACAATGTTACAAACCATTTTGAGTATGGATTGTTTATGTTTCAATGATAGGATATTCTCAACAAGAAATTGATAATTACTATTTCTATCATTGATCTAGATCATGGAATTAATAGTGTCCATAACATCTATTGTTATATTATTTTCCCTAGGTATTCATTCAAATTAGATGTTATCAATCTACTTTTTGAGAGTATTAATGATACCTTTATTGGGTACTAAATTCTCATCCTTGTTTTGATATTGATCTATGGCCTGATTAATGATTAACTGAGAATCACCATATACAAATAAATGTTGAATGTTCTACTAAATTGTTTGACAAAGCCTTATAATAAGTACTTCATATTTAGCCATGTTATTGGTATATGGAAATATAATAGAAAAAGACTTGGGAAAAAGATCCCCTTGTGTCATAACAAACAATATTTTGACCCCTAATCTACATGTCATGAAGGATCCATCAAAATACATCTTCCATTATTTGGACTTAGGAGGTGCATCTGCTTCATCAATAGTCATAATGGCCTCATCTAAAAATCCAAATGTGAGAGGTGTATACCCATAATATTTTCAAAATTTATCAATTATTGATGCTTTTTATCTTATAGGATCAATCTCTTTGAGTACATGCCTTAAGGGGTGCACCAAGAAAGTGGTGGATAGACCATTGGTGATTCACAATATTTTTGTCCCTTATTATCACTTGTTATCAATCCAACTAGATCCTAAAAAACATTCCCCTAAGCTTTGCTTCCTATTTTCCACCCTTCTCTAGTCATTTATCACCTTTATTATCACTTACCTAACCTGAAACCCTTTTTGATAATTTACATTACATTGTTATCCCATTGAACTTGTACTATAATTGATAAAACTTATTGGGGTCTCGGTTGGCCCCTAGCCAACTTAGTCCATAACCTTTTTTTTTGTCAATAGTGATATTAGATTGACTCAGTCGACCTTGTTAGCCTAAAATTTTGGAAAGGATTAGGGTTAGATCCATCTATATAAAGACATCCATTTATTCATTTCTAAGAAAAGAGAATAATAAGAGATATATATTGTTTATATGCTTATGAACCATTATTCTTGAGGAACAAGTTTAGGTTTTCATACTTTATTTGGAGATATGAATATTATCTTATGGAAAAGTCTTTTAGATGAATTGATAGGTTGTGTATCATAGAGCTAATTTATCCTTCTCATCCTGACAAACCACAACAACATCCTATGAATCACCTTATCCAAGGGATATATTGAGGCTCAGTAGATTCATCTTCAAAGGTAAGTATTTATAAATTTGTTCCTCATTTGTAATAGTACATATAAATGAATTTGTACTTATCTCCCATGAATTAAGATTACTTATACATTGGTGTGAGCATATGTATTTTATGGATGTTTACTTTTCATGTTTATTACCCCCACTTTGTACCACAAGCTTTGATGAGCACTAGATTAGGTTTTGATTTATTTGTTATTAGTTTAGTGAATATGAAAACATAGGACCTAGTTATGGTTATTATGTAGTTTTGTTTAACTAGAGGCTTTAGAACCCTCCATAGTGATATTATTATGGTAAGATATCACTTAGCTAGGTCTAGCAGATCTATCTTGATTATGACCTTGAATATCCAATATATCAACAATCAGAAGTGTAAGTAGGAATTATGTTCTCTGAGCTAGTATTGATTTATAGATCTACTACATTTCCCATTGCATACATTTTGGTGAACTTGATGTGAATCTAAACCTTGGAAGTTTTCATTCACACTATAATTTTTATCATATTATTATATTTTTCCATATGTTTAGTACTATATTAAACCAATCAATATAGTTTTATTTTTTGTATGCAAGTTTAACACACAGTTGCATCAAAATGACTTTGTTCTATCTATGTAGGTCTTCATCAAATACCAATTATTGGATCAAATAATTAGACAGTAATATTTCTTAGTTCTAAATAAGTATATAGATTTGAAAAAGTTGAATTTATCATATTATTCTCTCTGCTAGCATACAAGTCAACAAACTAGGTCAAACAAGTTGACTTTGTGATCTTATCCTTCATCAACACACAAGGTTTTATAGAACTGGGTTGAGATAGTCAAATAGGTTTACATAATTTTAAAGTAGTAATTGAGGAACTTCAACATAAAATTTGCAATCTTAATGATATTCAAACCCACCAAGGTTCCTCTCTTTCCTTTCTCTATCATTTCAATACTTTTTTCAGTTCTATTTTGTACAAGTTACGGGTCTTCAAAATTGCAACCCTATAGCCAACTAAGTCAACCTAGTCAACTTAGTTTTGTAGTATGTCTTATATCTAAGAGACATAGTTGATCTGTCTAAATCTATTCTTAAAGACCTTGCATCTCTAGAATAAAAGTGACCCAGTTGACTATGTTCTATATTATTTGTATATAGTGTCACCTAAACTAACTCTATACTATTCTTCATCAAGTAATTAATAACTATTTTATAGTAATTAATTCACATTTATTTTTCATTAATTTGCATGCCTAGAGTAACTCACATAGCCTAAATAGGTGTTATTTTAAATTATAATTTAGTTACACTAGTTTTCTCTTTTGTACATAGTACCAAATAAAATAATATTCGAAACACACTTAAACACTTGTCTTCCTAAGGTATACCTACTTGGATTTTATCACCAAGTTAGAACCTAAATTGGTTTTCTAGCTAATTATAAATATGTGGTTAATAGTATATATTGGAAAAGAACCTATTGGATCAACATACCCCCCCCCCCCAACTTTCTCACTTTTGAAAATGGAGGACCCTTATGAATATTTAAAAACATATAAACCTTAAATGCCTACTTGAAGAGGTTATCTTTTTTAGAATTTGAAGATCATCCACTTATTGTAAGGGATATGCTTTATACATACTTAATGATAATGATTATGTTTTTATACTAAATTTGCTAATGGTTTGCCTTTGAAGATTGAATTTCAGGTTACATAAAGAAGGCTAGGTTTCCCTTACAAAAAACCTAACTTTTGAATTTAAAATTTGGAGGGAAGACTTGTTCAGGTTTCATAACCCCTCCTACTTCATGTCTTCTTTATAACTCTAATAAAATGGTGTGCATCAAATGTAAGAAAATGGTCCCATCTAAACCCCAACATACCCTTTAAAATCCTAAATTTGAGCCACTTTCTTGAAGTAACCCTTTGGAGTTTCTTGAAGAGACCCTTAGAGTTTCTTAAAGTGTCTCTTTTAGAAAGTTATTTCAGTCTACTTTGGCAAAAAGTATCCTTTAGAGTTTTTTAAAGTGTCCCTTTAGGAAGGTTGTCTCAGTCCACTTTGGTAGAAAGTGCCCTTTGAAGAAATTATTTCAAGAACTATTTCTTGTGGACATTTTTTCCAAAACAAATAAACCCTTCAACTTTTTGAAACCTACCCTTCAGTCTAATTGGTTAAGGCACTTTCTTGAGAAAGTGACCCTTAGAAAAATGTTTAAGGGCAACTACGTGAAATATTTTTAGGTTCCTTTTTTTGTGCTTAACCCTAATATTTTCTCTTTGTAGGGACCAATCATTGATGAGTACATAGATCATGATCAATGGTCTATGCTTCATCATAGGATTTGATCTGACAGTATGAAATCACTAAAGAGTTTTCAACATAGTATAATCTTGAGGCCTTGTAAAGGGACATATATCTCAACCCTTAGAGTAACCCCATGTGTTTCTTAACATAAATAGACTTAAGAAACATACTTTTAACCTATATCATATCAAATCTTATAACTCAGTAAGTCATGTGCATCTTTACAGATCTGATGATTCATGCTTTATCATAAGATTTGATTTGATGGTGGAAAATGGTTGAAAGATTACAACCTAATTTAATTTTAAGCTAATAATGAAGAAAGTAATTAAGTGATCTTGGGGCCCAAAGACTTGGTCATATGTCTCAAAAAGCATATTTTTCACTTAAAGAACAATGTGTTTTTTAACACAACGTGACCGTAAGGCTTAAGATTAACCCCTCTAACTACATTAGATGATTTCAAATTTAATAGCCTCATGCCCATCATTTGATGTTCATGAGAATGTTTTTTGACATTCATGAGGCTACCAAATTTAAGATAGTCTAAATGCATTAGACAAGCTTAAATTTGATAGCCTCATGCTCATCATTCAACATTTGTGAAAACATTTTTGAAATTCTCAAGGACATCAAATTGAAGATACTCAAGTACATTAGATGAGCTTAAATTTGATAGCCTCACACTCATCATTCAACATCTATGAGAATGTTTTTTACGTTTATGAGGGCATCAAATTTAACATAGTCTAAACATTCAAGCCTAGCAAATGGACATATTTATCAAACTGTTAAAATACCCCTTCACATATTTTAACATGAAAACTTAGTATAATGGATTTTAACCTAAGTTTTTATTAAGATCAAGGCATATTTTATGTGCATCTTCAAAGATCAAATGGCTTGTGCTTCATCATAGGATTTGATCTAATGGTGCAAAATGGATGAAGACTTTTCAACTAAATAAGGCATAATGAAGGTGACCAATCAAAATAGACTTCATAGATTGAGATTAATAGATTGCACTTGCTCATAGATCTAATCCAATAATGTGAAATGAAGGAATCTTTTAAATACCAATGGCTAGGTTTTGAAAGGACTTTTGTGGGAGTAATATGAGAAAATTTATGAATTCACCACCTTTACCATTATAGTTGTGAAAAAACCTAGTTTGCCAACATAAATCCCTAATTCTTATTCAATTGAGCCACAATTGCATTCAAAAGAGATAAAAACACTTAGTGAGACCTTGCACTCTAAGGGAAATTAACCTATTGGAGGAGAATAGCCACTATAAGACAACAATATAGAGATGAATTTGAGGTTTATTTTTCTATTGACAATGAAGGAAGATGTTACAAAGACACAGAATTAGATGTGGGAGCCTTAAACAATGGTATGAAGAATTGGTTAGAAATATTTTTTGCAATTAACATTCCACAACCATTCACTCCTAATTATAAATGAATTTATATAGTTCAAAGGTTCCATGAAGATCTTGTGTCAATCTAGATGTTCAGACTTCACCTCGTAGCTACCAAAATAGAGGTACTCCATTGTGTTGATATCCTAGCTCCTATGTTCATTGATTGTAGAGTAGATAGAGACTAGATAATTAAGGAGGGTATATCAAATAGGGTTGCTTATATAGATATTTTATATTTTTAATGCTATTATGAGCTTCCTAGGACTCACATATACCTCCCTAAAATCAAGGAATTTACCACTAAGAATGACTTAGATAATATCCTAAGACCACAGTTGGATAAATAAATTCATGTACTGAGAAACCATGATGGTAAAATCCCAATTGTAAAATTTATGGAAGGGATTAGAATCATCATGAATTTGTTTAATAGATATTTTTGAGTATAAATAACATCTTATGTTTACCCTAGGTGGGTCTCCTATTTTATTTCATGATATAAAAGAAGCCAACTCCACCTATTGGAGAAATGATAAGTATACATCTAGGGAGATAGTTCACTATAATTAAAAGGAAGACAAACTAGATATTCAAAATGATGTCTTATTTATTGGACACCTTCATGGCCTCAACCCTCTTCCATAACATCAATAATTGGTCCCCTCATAAAAAATAACCATTTCTCACCATTACTCCAAACTGCACGTATTCAAGTATAGAGACTGCATGCATTTCATTTGTGATTGAATATATCCCACTCTAGTTAGGATAATTACTATAAGTCTAATTCCTAGGGTTACACCACTCATTAGGAAATTTGTATAGCCCATTAGAGATATCTGGTTATACCTAGACTACATAGTCATCAGGATTGAAAGAATCCAAACCTAGCCCTTCATATTACTAGTGCATGCCCCAATCAAGCTAGTTGAGAGTGAGATAGCCATCAACTCCTCTATGGTATAGACCATGTATGTAGATAGAAGAATAAAGGCATCCTACATCTCATCCCATATCTAATTGGGAAGACAATGATTAATGGATGAAAGTAATTAGATATCTTAACAAGGAATAGAGAGACATTCTACATCCAATTAGATGACCTCAAGACATGGGATCTAAAGGGAAATGTGCTCTTTCATCTAAAATCCAAGTAAATACATAAGGTACCTTATGAACATCAATTAGGTCATATGAACACTTATACATAAATACAAAAAACTTTGAGGAAGTGTTGGATAGGTTTAAGGGGCATGGATTCAAATTATAACATAGATTGTAGAGGGAAGAAAAACCATCAAGAGAAATATGGAAAATGAATCCCTTGTAATACCACCTCTTACCTTCCACTTTAGGTCCACTACAAGTTCCTCAAGATCCACCTTAGCAATAGTAACTTCCTCAATAACAAGTGCCCAAAATTGAAGGACCTAGTAAACAAAAGATGGAACATAGGCTAGGAGAGGGACCCTCTACCTCATCTCTAACTCAAAGACCCCCTTGACCTATGAAATACATTGATATGGTTTCCTTGGAACCTTATGAAATAGTGGATGAGTTCTTCAAGGAGCTTGTAGATGTATATGGGTTAGACAAAGAAGGAGATAAAGGAGAAGCCACAACTAAGGTGGAATTAATTGAAGATTCCTAAGCTGAAGAGACAGACAAAGGCAAAGGAGTTGCCTTAGATATGGTCCCTATGAACAAAATAAAGAGGGGGATAGATATGGATTTGGTGCCTAAAGCCTCTAAGAAACCCAAGTGGATTTACCTAATAAGTGAGGTGAACTTCTTTAGTGACAAATTTCTCATACATGGACCTATCATCCCTAATTGGTTCATCTATGGAAAGTTCTAAAAGATTCCCTCTTAAACACATTCATGGGATTTGAATAGCACTGCCAATGTTGTAGTCAGTGATGAATTCCAACCCTTGATTTTAGAACTGATGAAGGAACAAGAGGAGAGGAGAATGATTGAGGTTACCAAAGAGAGCAATAAGAAAATAGAAGAATCAGGGCAATCAAGTGGGGTTGGTCTTGAAACACCAGAGGATTCAAAGATTTTAGAAGTAGAGCACAAGGTACAATTTAACCATGATGTAGCTACACTAGAGAAGGTTAATACCATGAAAGTAACTATTAGAACTGAATAAGTCACACTTTAAAGAGTGGAATAGTTTACAAGACTCACTCTAGTCCAAGGTTAGGTAGCAAGGGAGCACCCCATTCATCAAAAATATATTTCAATTCTGGTGCAAGCCCAGTCAACAATGGCTATGGTGGGAATTTATGGAATGAAGCAAAGGATCTTAAACTTGGAGAAAGAGAAGAAAGACTTAGAGGCCCAAGTCATACTATCAATTATAGAAGACTAGCTAAAAATTCTAGATTAGTACCTCCTTGATGCCTTTAAATGATTAAAATCCATAAAACTTAGGCTTAATACCTTGGAAATTCAAGCTAAGGCACAAACATTGATGTAGCAATGTCAAGAGACCAATGACTAGGTGACAGAGTTGATCAAAGTACACATCATTAAACAACCTTTAGACTTCAAGATCATTAAAGAAAGGTAATTAAATGCCATTCAAGGGATCCTAGTTGATAAAATATAAGAATTAAGTTCATGGTGGCTAATGACTTCATAGAGGAGGATAAGGACTTGGTGAATATAATTGATAAATTATTAAGAACTTTGTTGGTGACTGCTTCTCAACCTATTGCCACCAACCTAATGCATGACATGGAATTACAACATGGAATCTAGACCTTTATCAAAGGAATCAAGGATGAAAATCAAGTCTAATCCAATAAGGATAATTCAAAAGTCCTTAATGTCATCCTCACCATAGTAGAGTAGATAACAGAAGCAAGGTACTTACAAGAGGTCATCATCAAAAGTGACAAAGAATATGACACATTGGTTGAACAGTAAGAATAAATTTTAAAGAAGCCCACCATGGATTTTGAGTTAATCAATAATAATACACTAGGTGAAATTCTTCCTTTATCCTAAGTGATAAAGGGGGCCCACTAGCCTAAAAACAAAGCCAAGATTATTCTTTTGTAAACTATATATACTAGTTTGTTAACATATATTAGTCTTTTGATCTAATAATAACCTAACAACCATATTTAATATGGAATTATTTATCAAAGGATATTTGTCCTTAACTCTTGTAAAATTTTGAAAGAAAAATGATAGGTACATTGCTTATGTCTTATTTAAATACGAAAGTGTTACCATTTTGTAAAGAGAGGGATATTAAGAAATTTTATACTAAATTAATTAATACAATTAGAATTATACAAATATTGTCTTGTGTTGTGCTATATTGTTTTTGATTCCTCTTAATTGAAGATGGATGTATTAGATTTAAATGGTTCCTAGATAGATGAGCTATATTTCATGTTCATGAGGTTTCTAGTTTGTGATGTGATAGACTAGTTGAAGGATTCTAAGTTTACTTAATTTCTTTTACTCTACATTTGAATTTTCTTATTAAATTCAAATTAACATAGACAAATCTTTAAGTAATCTTGAATTTTACTCATGATCTTTATATTTCCTTTGAATCTTTCCTAATATTTGGTGAAGCTTGGGCTTATGTTATGTTGCATCACTGATTGGTTAAATGTATGCTCAAATTGAATAGAACTTTGTCATTATGTTTGAGACTAATCCTTGCAATCACGTTTCTTCTCTACCTTACCCTACCTTTTACTTCTTTTTTTATCAATGCACACTTTATTTTAAATACCACTGTAAATATTCACTTAGATTAGATTAGAGTTAGAAATCCTGACCAGGAAGACTACAAAACTATAAAGATTTAGACCTTGGTGGCTTCCAACCACCACATCAAAAAAATTTGGAGGGAAACTCTCATACTTTGCTAACTATTCCACCATAGACACACTATGTGTCAAAAAGTCCAACCCATGCCTTGGATTCTTTTAATCATAAAATGAGAAGTGTTTATCAACACTAAGGAACACTCTATGGAGAAATTGGAATCATCAACAAGAGGTGGTTCCTATTGTCACTAGAAGGTGGGCCTTGTTTACAAGTATTATTGTTTTCTTGGTTAATCTTAGAGGGTATTTATGTCCTTTATAAATATCTTTGCTTTGTGAGTGCTTTCTTGCTCATCTTTATGCTTAGTAAGGCAAAGGTCCTTGTTCTTTGTAAAGTTTAGTTCAAGCTCTTGTAAGTATAACTTTAAGATTGAGAATCATTAATTTTTGTGGTTATAATGGATTTATTTTGATTAAATATTGATGTTATCTTGTGAACTTTGAGTCTAATTCTTCAAAATGATGCAAAGGAAGATCATATTTGCATGATCAAACATATTTTTGAGCTAATTTAGTCAAATATCAGTGTACTTTACATTTTCATACCTAAATCTTTACAACATAAGATTAGTGTGCATGTCATTTGTTTTTATTTGAGGGAATTAACATGTTACACAATATTTTAAAGTAGGATTCTTAGTTCTCAAGCTCTAATTACCTATAATTAGAAATAGATCTCATTCAGAAACCAAGGAACCTCTACTTGAGCTTGAGACACACCAACGAACTAGAAGAGACAAAGAAAATCATAGACATTTGAAGTATTTACCCTCCTCACCCATTTAAGGAGTCCTTGCATTCAACCTTTGACCAGATATGGCTTGGCTTGGAAGTTATATCAATGTTCTAGGTATAGTTCATGATTTGCCATGAAATCTTGAGAAATATTTGTTTGTTTTCAATCTAAATGGTATGGTCACTACTAAGGAACATGTCAAGTAATATAAAGCTACTTTAAGGCTATTAAATTTCATTCATGAAGATGTAACTTTTAGGTTATTCTCTTTTACCTTCAAATATGCTACCTATGAGTGGTTCTTAAACCTTATTGATGATTGTATCACTTCTTGGAATAACATTGACACCATCTTTATTGATCAATTTGGGAGGATCATTAACCCATGTGTCATATATCATAAATTTAATACCATAAAGAGAGATGCAAGTGAGCCTATTAGGTCTTTTAATGCCATATTTCAAAATATGTTTAGTATAGCCATATATCCTTACAAGCCTAATGAACCTTTGGCCTTAGAGATCTATAAAGATGTTGTGGATCACATGACTTTTGTGTTTATTAAGAGAGCTATCCTAGCTATTACCACATTAGCTCAAACTTATTCATAAGTGGTGATCATTAGTGACCAAATTTAGCCTCAAGGTCAAATGGCTTACTCAATTTCAAATATCAACCCATAGATGCCAGCATTGATCCTTTTCCTAGCTAATAACCAAAATGTTCTAGCTTTGAATCAAATACCAGCTCTAAATATTTTGCCTACTATTCATGTTGTTCCCAATCGAAACTTAGGTTTATTAGGTAAGAAAAATACCAATGGATCTCAAGCAAATGATCAAAAGTCTCTAATACTAGTCAACATTGCTAACATTAATCAAGCTCAAGCTTATGAAAATCTAAAGAATGAAAATGAGTCCGTACTCAAGATGGTCCAAAAGCTTAGTATAAACTTCTTATATTTGTAAAAGCAAGTTGGTAATGCTAAAGACAACTCTAGAAGAAACATCACCTTTTAAAAGTTTAATAAACATAGAAATCAATTCCAAAATGATAGTTTATTTAATAGAAACAAAGCCAATGAGCCTTCTTCATCTGGAAAGAAGACCATGGACATCAATCTCATAGATATTTTCTTGCTTGATTATTGTAGAGTGCATGCCACTTCTAAGCATAGTGAAATAGATTGTATTGAATTTTTTTAAGATTTTAAATCCTTCCAAGAAGAGCTCAACACCTTTGAGGTTATCCCATATAAAGAAAATCCTTTTAGTACTTCTAGGTCTAAATCACTGGATCAAGTACACATGGTGGAGACCTTCCAATTTCCTTTCCAAGAAGATAATGAGCCTGACAATATTCCTAAATAAATTCAAGCATTTCAATAGTTTCTAAAAACTTACCCTCTAAGGAATAGGGAACAAAAATAGCCCTTAACTACTGTCACTCCTCCCAATAACTATGGGACTCCTCCAGATACATCTTCCAAGAATGATCTTAAGTCACCTAAAGGTAGTTCTTCTAAGCCTTTGGCTAAACCTTTGAATAAGACTAGATACAATATTACAGAGGACATGAATAAAATCAAGGCAAATATCACTCTACATGAACTAACACAAATAACTAAGCAAAGAGACCTTCTCTTGAAATCCTTTTCCAAGAAGCCTAGAAAGCCACAAAAAAAAGATACTACCAATGTAACTATGCAAGTGGCAAAAGTAGAGTCTCCACCCTTTTTGCTCATAGTTAGAGTGTTTGGTAAGAATGTCCATAACTATCTACTAGATTCAAGAGCTTCTACTAATATTATGTCAACTCCAATTTATGAGCAATTGGGATTTAACCCAATCAAGTTTAACTAAGTAGTCACACAATTGTATAAATCAAAATTCAAAGTCATTGGAGAGCTATTTAATGTGTATTTTCAATTGGTAAGTGAACCTAGAGTTTAATATTTTATTGACATTCAAGTAGTGGACATACCTAATGCTTATGGGTTACTTCTAAGTAGGGAATGTACCAAATATTTAAATGGGTACATGTCCACTGACTGTTCTCATTTGTGGTTGCCATGGAAGGGTGTTCCTAATCAAATAAGGGTTGAGAGAGAGCCAATGATGAAGCATATGATAACTGAGTATAATGAAGTTAATGAAAGGGTAAACTTATTTTATTATAACCTTGGAATCTTCACTTTAGAAATTGTATAAAATCTGGATTCTAAAACACCCCCTTTAATGCCTAGATTATGGAAGTTACATGTTGATGGAACCAAATGCAAATTAGGATCAAGAACTAGCATTATGTTAGTAGATACTATAGATAAACACTACCATGCTCTTATAGGTTGAAATTTACTTGCACTAATAACTTAGATAAGGATGAAGGTCTTATTATTTTACTATAGCTTTCCATCAAGCACAAAGTTAAAGAGCGTCTAGTCTATGGAGACTCCAAACTTGTGGTCAACAAAGTAAAGAGTAAATATTAGTGTAAGTTATCTTAATTGAAGAGATATAAGTTTAGGGTATGGGATCTAATTGAATCTTTTGATGCCTTCAACATCTTGGTTGTTCCAAGGGAAGAAAACAAGGTTACTGATAAGCTTATTTCTACTACAACCAACCTCATGCCAAATTGATATTCCCCTAACATCAGCATTAAGTTGGTACCTTACCCATCAATCCTTGATAACATCAATCACATTTAGGTTTTCAATGATGATCAACATATCATCAATTTCTTGACCAACTTTGGGGCCTTTAAAACCCATATCATTGATGAAGTAGATGAAAGCTCTCCTAAAAAGGAGCCTAATGGTAAGATAATCTAGTTTAGTGATAATAAGATACCTAAAGGTATGATCTCTTTAGAGAGGTTTTTTGATCATGATAAGCTTATATAGGTACATAAGGTACCTAAAGTGAGTGGAAAAGACTACCATCTAGTTGATCTCAATTCAAAAGAAAAACCTCAACCTATCCACATAGGGAAAGCATGCACTGAAATGGAGAATAAGAAAGAAAGAAAGTTGCTCAAAAAGTATAAATATGTCATTACTTGGTCATATTAAGACTTGAATATATTTAACCCAAGGTTCATAACTCATATAATACCTCTCAAATAAAATTACAAGCCTTTCAAGTAAAAATAAAGGCCAGCCAATCCTATCTTGGAGCCTATGATCTATAATGAGGTCAAGAAACTATTAGATTCAAGGATTGTCTTTCCTATTAGGCACTCTAAATGGGTATAAAACTTGGTCCTAGTAATAAATAAGAATGGGGAGATTAGATTATGCATTGAATTTAGGAATTTGAACAAAGATTTTGAAAAGGATATCTATCCTCTACCTTCTTTAGGCCAAGTCATACAAGCTAGTTTAGGTTCAGCTATGATGTCCTTCTTGGATGGATTCTCAAGGTATAACTAAGTTATGATTGACAAATAAGATAGGATGAAAATAGTTTTCACGACCAAGTGGGGAACCTATGCCTACAAGAGGATGCCCTTTGGGCTTATCAATGTAGGAACAACATTTTAAAGGGTCATAGACCATGGTTTCCAAGTTTTGATAGGAAAATGTATCATCATCTATATGGATGATTTGATATTTTTCTCTAAGAATGGATAGGATCACTTTATGCACTTGCAATAGGTGTTTGAAAGGTGTAAAAGATATGGCATTTCCATCATCCCAAAGAAGAGTATAATTTGTGTCATAGAAGGGAAACTACTAGGCCAAACTATCACCAAGCAAGGGATCTCCATAGATCTTGACAGAGTGGAGTCCATCTCCAAAATTGAATTGCCTAATAGGATAAAATATCTTAAGTCATTCTTTGGGAAAATTAACTTTGTAAGAAAGTTCATCTCAAGCTTTGCTGAAATTTTCAAGCCTTTGAATGACATGATAAAGAAGGATGCCAAGATCTCTTGGAATAATGAATCTAAGAAAGCCTTTGTTGACATTAAAATATCAATAACTAGAGCCCTATTCCTCATAATTATTGAATTCTAAAAGGATTTCTATCTATAGTCATTTGCTTCTGAGCATACTATGACTGATAATAACTCAAAAAGTTGATGGGACTGATCATCCCATAGCTTTCATGAGCACCAATTTCAAGAATATTGAAGTGAACTATTATATGATTAAAAAGAAAACTTATTCATTAGTGAAATTAGTTAAGAGATTCAAGCATTATATCCTTAGCAATAAGTTACATGTTATCTTGTCAGACCTAGTTACAAAATGAGTCAAAATGAGCTTGGAGAAAGAAGAGGCAAATGGATGTTATTTCTATAAGAGTATGATATTTAAATGAGGATTTCCAAGTTGGTAATGTGCCAAGGCTTAGTTTAAATTATTTCCAATATTAACCCCAAGCTCCATGTCATGGAAGTTGACCAACAAAACTTCCAACCTAATGAGTGGTATGACTATATCATCCACTTACTTATCAATGTTGTTTGTCCCCCAGGACTTACAAGAGATCAAATGAGAGCCTTAAGGATAAAATTATCTCATTACCTCATCAATATTTGAGTCTTATATAGAAGGAAATTTGAGGGAATTTATTTACGGTGTGTATCCAAAGAAGAAGCAACTCAGATCATGACTACCTTTCATGAGAAACTAGGAAGTAGACAACCTTTAGGGAGAACCATAACTCACAAGATCTTTAGAGATGGATATTATTGTATTAACCTCTTCAAATATGCTCCCAATCATGTGAGGGAGTGACATACATTCCATATATTCAACATAAAAGAGCCAAAGGTAGCCATGCCTTTACAACCTATAATAGTTGACAAACCCTTTTCACAATTAGTGTTAGACTTTGTAGGGGTGATCAACCCTAATTTTGAATGCCATAAATTTTTCCATACTAATAATGAACTATAATAAAATATGGAGTGAATTTATTTCCACCAAACGTTATAAGACAAAAGAGGTAATTAACTTTATAGAAGAAAACATATTCTCAAGATTTGGAACCCCAATCTCTTTGGTCTATGATAATGGATGTACTTTCACTTTTGTTGAGATGATTGAATAGGAATATGAAAATTTCATCACTCTAAAGTTTGTATCCAATCATTATCCCCAAGGTAATTGAGTCTCTGAATATACAAATAAGAATTTGATGAAGGCTATCAAGAAGTCTTTACAAGACAAACCCAGAACATGGCATAATCTCCTGAAGTATGCACTATGGGTAGAAAGGATAAAAATCAAACATGATCTCAAATATTAACCATTATTAATGGTTTATGGATAGGAAATTATCTTCCCCATAACCCTCAAGTTTTCCCACATTTACTTTCATACATGAGTATATGGAAGAAATCTAAGACCTTGCTAGCTCTAGGCTACTAGACATTATTTAGATGGAAGATGCCATGGACAAAGCATTTTCTGACTTTAGCATGTATCAAACAATATTGAAAGGTTGGTTTTATAAAGGATCCAAAATAAAAGTGTTTAGGCAAGGAGACTGTATTCCTCCTCTAGGACAAAGCTTCAAATCCAAAAGGGAAGTATGGAAAATTCACACCTTTGTGGTTGGGCCATATCAAATTGTAGAGACATTGGAAAACAACAACTTTAAGTTGAAAGCCCTCCAAGGAGTAAAGTTTACTTTTCCCACTAATTGGAAGTATCTCAAGCATTACTTTGTTGCTACTCCACTAGGGGTCTTCATGGATTAAAATATGTTACACTTGTTAGATTAGAGTAGGTAGGCTAATTTTTTTTTTCTTGTTTTCCCTTCTTTCTTTGTTTGTACATATTTGCTTGCTTCTTGCTTCTTTTTTTTTATTGTGTGTTTTATTTGTGTTTTGTTTTATTTTACTTGGTTGTGGTCCTTTGATTCCAATAAGTCCTATAGACAATTATTGCTCAAGTTTTCATGAGATTGCTTAAATTTCCAACAGCTTGAAATTGGAATATGGATCTTGTAATGATGAACATAGGTTATCATAAAGCACCATGATGCAACTCGAAGATAATGCTGTAGATTGATATAGAAGTTAATTATAATAACAAGTCTTAAGCATAATCTTAAATCAAGGTTTGGTTGAAATAAGAATCACATGTGCTAGAAGAAAACTTAGGTTGTTGAGGCACATTTCATGCTAGCACTTAAAACACATCCTTGTCTAGGATAGAGGTTAAAACTAAAAGTGATTACCCCAAGAATCAAAAACTTGACCAACTTCCTAAAACTAGGATATATTAGTTCCCAACCTTTTCAAAAAGACATAGAAAAGATAAAAAAGAAAAAAACTTATTGAAAAATCTATGGAAATAAAAGCAAAGGTGATTTTGGTAGCCTCCACCAAGGATATGGACACCTAGATGGTAGTAGAGCAAGGCTTTGAGTGGGACCAAAGGTATCTCTATCGAGGCTATAGATGTATGGATAGTAGTGAAGCAATGCCCAAGCCTTCCTTGAACTAAGAGCAACTATTCTCAATGAGTATCCAAAATGTTCCAAGTGAAGTGTTATGACCAAAGGTATGATCTAGATGTTGTCTTCCAAAGTTCCATGACAAATAGTAAGTGGAATAAAAGCACACACTACATATATATGTTTCAACATTTTGAGTTTGAATTTACACATGTGAGGTTTATACCAATCAAGGTTTAATTTAGACAATGTTATGGACCCAATGGATGAAAGACTTATGTATTGGTATAAACCATAGCCTTAGGTTCTAACATATTGGTATGTTTCCCCTGTGAGTCACCATTTATTGGATCAACATACACCCCCCCCACTTTATTGATTTTGTAAATGAGGGACCCTTATGAATATTTAAAAACATCTGAACCTTGAAAGCTTTCTTGAAGAGGTTATCTTTTTTAGAATTTGAAGATCATCCACTTTTTGGAAGGGATATGATTTATACATGATTAATGATAATGATTATAGTTTTGGAATAACTTTGATAATGGTTTACCTTTGAATATTGAATTTTAGGTTACAAAAAGAAGGCTAGGTTTCCCTTGCAGAAAACACTAACTCTTGAATTCAAAAGTTGGAGGGAAGACTTGTTCATGTTTCTTAACCCCTCCTACTTTTGTGTCTTCTTTATCAATCTAATCAAATGGTGTGAATCAAATGCAATAAAATAGGCCCACCTAAACCCCAAAATACCTTTTGAAAGCCTAACTTTGAGGCACTTTCTTAAAGTAACCCATTAGAGTTTCTTAAAGTGACCCTTCGAAGTTTCTTAAAGTGTCTCTTCGAGAAAGTTGTTTTGGTCCACTTTGGTAGAAAGTACCCTTTAAAGTTTCTTAAAGTGTCCCTTTAGAAAATTTGTCTTAGTCTGCTTTGGTAGAAATTTCCCTTTAAAGAAATTATTTTGGGCACTATTTCTTGCAGACATTTTGTCTAAAATAAATCAACCATTCAACTTTTTGAAACCTACCCTTTGAAAGAATTGGTTAAGGCACTTTCCTAATAAAGTGACCCTTCAAAAATGTTTTAAGGTAAACTACATGAAGTATTTGTATGTTACTTGTTTTGTGCTTAACCCTAAT
Source organism: Torreya grandis (assembly GCA_037957365.1). Classification (NCBI taxonomy): domain Eukaryota; kingdom Viridiplantae; phylum Streptophyta; class Pinopsida; order Cupressales; family Taxaceae; genus Torreya; species Torreya grandis. The sequence continues at coordinate 5,806,303 of JARHVA010000187.1, forward strand.
ATTTTCTCTTTGTAGGGACCAATAATTGATGAGTACATATATCATGATCAATGGTCCACACTTTATCCTAGGATTTAATCTGATGGTGTGAAGTTGTCAAAGACTTTTCAATGAAATATAACCTTGAGGCCTTGTAAAGGGACATATCTCTCAAACCTTAGAGGAACCTCATGTGTTTTCTAACATAAATAGACTTAAGAAACATACTTTTAACCTAAGTCATATTAAATCTCAAAACTCATTAAGTCATGTGCATATTTACAGATCTTATGGTCTGTGCTTTATCATAGGATTTGATTTGATGGTGAAAAATGGTTGAAGGCTTAAAACCTAATCTAAGTTTAAGTAGATAATCAAGAAAGTACTTAAATAATATCAGGGCCCAAAGACTTGGTCACATGGCCTGAAGAGTATATTTTTGGCATAAAGAATAATGTGTTTTTCAACATAACATGATTGTAAGGCTTAAGCTTAAGCCCTTTAACTACATTAGACAAGCTTAAATTTGATATCTTCACACCCATCATTCAACATTCATGAGAAATTTTTTTGACGTTCATGAGGCCATCAAATTTAAGATAGTATAAATACATTAGATGAGCTTAAATTTGATAGTGTCACGCCCATCATTCGATGTTTGTGAGAACATTTTTGACATTTGTGAGGATGTCAAATTTAAGATAATCTAAGTACATTATATGATATTAAATTTGATTGCCTCGCACCCATCATTCAACATCCACAAGAATGTTTTTGACATTCACAAGCCCATCAAATTTAACATAGTCTAAACTTTCAAGCCTAATGAAGGTATGTATTTATGGACCCTTTAAAAGACCCCTTCACATATTTTAACATGAAAAATTAGTATAATGGATTTTAACCTAAGTTTTTATTAAGCTCAAGACTTATTTCATGTACATCTTTGTAGATCAAATGGCCCACACTTCATCATAGGGTTTGATCTAATGGTATGAAATAGCTAAAGACTTTTCAATTGGACAAGGCATAATGAAGGTGACCAATTAGAAAAGACTTTATGGATTGAGATCAATAGTTCACACTTACTAATAGATCTAATCCAATGATGAAAAATGAAGTAAGCTTTCAAATACTAATGACTAGCTTTTGAAAGGACTTTTACAAGAGTAACATGAGCAAATTTATGAATTCACCACCTCTACTATTAAGCTATGACAAAAACTAGTTTTCCAACATAAAGCCTTAATTATTATTCAATTGAGCCATAACTACATTTAAAAGAGGTAAAAACACTTAGTGAGACCATGTACTCTAAGGGAAATTAACCAGTTGGAGGAACATGGTTGCTATAAGACAACAACAAAAAGATGAAGCTGAGGTTTATTTATCTATTGAAAATGAAAGAAAATGTTACAAAGACACAAAATTCAATATGGTAGCCTTAAACAATGGTATTAAGAACTGTTCATAAATATTTTTTGCAATCAACCTTATACAACCATTGGCTCCTAATGAGTAATGAATTACTATAGTTCATAGGTGCCATAAAGATCTCATGGCAATCCAAATGTCTAGACTTCACCTCATAGATGCAAAACTAGAGGTACTCCATTGTGTCAATATCCTAACTCTTATGTTCATTGATTATAGAGTAGATAGAGACTGGATAATTAAGAAGGGTACATCAAAGAGGGTTGCTTATATAGCTCCCATAGCTTTTGAAGGCTATTATAAGCTTCCTAAGACTCACATAGACCTCCTTATAATCAAGTAATGGACCACTAAGAATGACTTAGATAATATCTTAAGACCATAGCTAGATAGAGGAACTCATGTAATGAGAAACCATGATGGTAAAATCCCAATTGTATAATTTAGGTAAGGGATTAGAATCATCAAGAATTTGTTTAATAGGGATTTTAGAGTACTAATCACATCTTATGTGGACCCCAGGTGGGTCTCCTATGTCTATTTCATGATATAAGAGAAGCTAACTCCACCTATTAAAGAAATGATAAGTATCAATCTAGGGAAATAATTGAATAGAATTTAAAAAAAGGAAAGCCAACTATTCACAATGATGTCTTACTTATTAGATGCCTTCATGGCCTCAACCTTCTTCCTTGCCATTAGGAATTGGCCCCATCACAACAATATTACCATTTCTCACCATTACTCTAAACATCATGTATTCAAGTATAGAGACCACATGTAATTCATTTGTGATTGTATATATCCCACTCTAATTGGGATAATTATTGGAAGTTCAATGCCAAAGGTTCCCCCCTCATTAGGCAATTTATAGATCCCATTAGAGATATTTGGTTATATCTAGACTACACAACATTAGAATTAAAGAAATCCAAACCCATTCCTTCAAAGTACTAGTGCATGTCCCAATCAAGTTGGCCAAGAGTGAGATAGCTCATCAACTCCTTCATGGTATAGACCATGTATATAGAGAGAAAAAGAAAGGCATCCTACATCTCTTCCCATATATAATTAGGATGCTAATTATTCATGGATGGAAGTAATTATAGATCTTAGCAAGTAATATAGAGGAATTCTACTTCCAGTTAGATGACCTCAAGATATGGAATCCAAAGGGCAATGTGCTCTCCCATCTACAATCTAATAAATTGCATAATGTACCTTATGAAAATTAATTGGGTCCATATGACCATATATACATAAAGGCAACCAAATTTGAGGAAGTGCTAGCTAGGTTTAAGGGGTATAGATTCAAATTATAACACTTATTATTTAAGGAATAAAAACAATCAAGAGAAATATTGAAAATTAATCCCTTGCAATACCACCTTTTAACTTCCACTTTGGATCCACCACAAGTTCCTCAAGATCCACCTTAGCAATAGTAATTACCTAAGTATAATGTGCCCAAAATTGAAGGACCTAGTGAATAAAAGATGAAACATAAGCCAGGAGAGGGACCCTCTACCTCATCTCTACTTGAAATACCCCCTTCCCTTATGGAATATGTTGATATGGTTGCCTTGGAACCTTATGAAATAATGGATGAGTTATTTAAGGAACTTGCAGATACATATGGGTTAGACAAGGAAGGAGATGAAGAAGGACAAGCCATAGCTATGGTGGCTCTAATTGAATATTCTCAAGCTAAATAAATAGACAAAGGCAAAGGAGTTGTCTTATATTTGTTTGTTATGATGAAAAGAAAGAGGGGGAAAAATATGGCTTTGGTGCCTAGAGCCTCTAAGAAACCCAAGTGGATTCACCCAACAAGTGAGGTGAACTTGTTTAGTGAAGAATTACCCATACATAGACTTGTCATCCCTGACTAGTTCATCTATGGTAAATTCTAAAAGATTCCCTCTCAAAAACATTCATGGAATTTGACTAGCACTAACAATTTTGAAGTTAACGATGAAGTCTAGCCTTGGATATTAGAACTAATGAAGGAAAAATAAGATAGAAGAATGATTGAGGCTGCTAAGGAGAGTAACAAGAAACTAGAAGAATTAGGGAAATCAAGTGAGATTGGTCTTGAAATACTAGAGGCTTCAAAGCTTTTATAAGTAGAGCCTAAGGTACAATTTAACCCTAATGCAGCTACACTAGAGAGGGTTACTACTAGGAAATTAACTATTAAAACTAAAGAAGTCACTCTTCAAAGAGTAGAAACATTTGTAGGACTCCCTCTAGTCTAATGCTAAGAATTAGGGGAACACCCCATTCATCAAGAATATACCTCAAGTCTGGTAAAAGCCTAGTTATAAATGGTTATGGTGGGAATTCAAGGAATGAAGCAAAGGATCCTGAACTTGGAAAAAGAGAAGAAAGACTTAGAGGCCCAAATCTTACTATCAATTTTAGAAGACTTGCTAAAGATTTTAGATAAGTACCTCATATTTTATTTAAATGATTAAAATCCATCAAAATTAGGCTTAATTCCTTGGAACTTCAAGCCAAGAAGGCACAAACATTGATGTAGTAATGGCAAGAGACCAAAGACCAGGTGACAAAGTTGATCAAAATACACATAACTAAATATCCTTTAGACTTCAAAATCATTAAATAAAGGCAATTAAATTCCATTCAAGGGATATTAGTTGATCAAATATATAAATTAAGTTATGGTATAATAATTCCAATGACTTCATGGAGGAAGATAAGCACTTGGTGAATAGAATTGAGAAATTATGAAGAACCTTGTTGGCGACCCCTTCTCAACCTACTACCATTGACTTAATGTATGACATGGAATTATATAAAGGAGTCTAGACCTTCATCCAAATAATCAAGGATGAAAATCAAGGCCAATCCAATAAGGATAATTCAAAAGTCCTTAATGTCATCCTCACCATAGGAGAGCAAATAGTAGAAGCAAGGTGCTTATAAGAGATCACCATCAGAAGTGACAAAGAATATGATACATTGGTTGAATATAAATAAGAAAGTCTAATGAAGCCCATAGTGGATTTCAAGTTAATCAAAGAACAATACACTAGGGTGAAATACTTCCTTTAGCCTAAGTGATCAAGGGGGCCCACTAGCCCAAGAGCAAAGTTAAGACTATTCTTTTATAAACTATATATATTAGTTTGTTAGCATATATTAGTATTTTGATCTAATAGGTGCCTAACAACCATATGTACTATAGAATTATTTGTAAAATGATAGTTTCTCCTTACCTTTTGTAAAATTTTGAAAGAGAGATGACCTGAACACTGCCTATGTCTTCTATAAATAGGCAAGTGTTACCATTTTGTAAAGAAAGGGATTTTAAACAAATTTATACTAAATAAATTAATAAAATTAGAATTTTGAAAATATTGTTTGGTATTTTATTATATTGTTTCTACTTTCTCTCAATTATAGGTGGATGTCTTATATTTGAATGGTCCCTAGATAGATGAACTATATTTCATGTTAATGAGGTTTCTACTTTGTGATGTACTAGACTAGTTACAGGATTATAAGTTTACTTCATTTTATTTTCTTTGAATTTGAATATTCTTATGAAATTAAGATTAACATATCAAATATTTAAGTGATATTGAATTTTACTCATGATCTTTATATTTCTTTTAAATCTTGCCTGATCTTTTGTGAATTTGGGATTATGCTATGTTGCATCACTGATTAGTTAAATGTATGCTCAAATTGAATAGAAATTTATCATTATGTTTAATAATAATGCTTACAATCACATTTATTCTCTACCTTAACCTAACTTTTACTTATTTTTAATCAATGCTCACTTTAGTTTAAAGACCACTATAAATACTCACTTAGATTAGCTTAGAGTTCGAAATCTTTTCTAGGAAGACTACAAGACTACAAAGACTTAGACCCTGCTGGATACCAACCACCACATCAAAGTAAATTTATAGGTAGATCTCATAATTTTCCAACTATTTCACCATAGACACACTACTTGTCACAAATTGCAACCCATGCCTTGGATTCTTTTAATCCTAAAATGTGAAGTGTTCATCAACACTAAAGAACACTCTGTGGAGAAATTGGAAGCATCAATAGAACCTAACATCCTTATCATTGTAGGATTGTGAAGTGATGGGGTAGGCCCCAATAATAATATAGTACCACTACCAACATATATCCCTTTTATCCCAAACATCCTTAAGCCATCCATAGATTGATTTTTAGTTCTCTATTTCAACCAACTCTCATATCAAACTTAAATCAATGCTTTGTTATAATCTAATAACACATAGGATGACCACTTAATTAGAATTTAGTTTTCATTTTATTTTTTTCTCTCTGATCATTATGTGTTGTATTACAAAAAACTTATATTAGGCAATGTTAGTGCAAGGTTTTATGTTGTGTGCCCAAATTGGATCACTCACATTTATCCAATTGTTTATGTGTTTGCTTTCATTCTTGCTTCACTTCGATTACAATTTTTTTCCTTATTTCATCAAATTGCCATTTTGGTTGATACAGTCTCTTATCAACTATATTTACTCTATCATAGTACATAATCAACCTATATGACTGTGTATCCTTTTTAGCCTATTTTATCTCCCAGTTTGCAATATAGAGTCAACCTTTACCACTTGATATCCTTCTCTTCTAGTTAGGTTATAGAATAAGGTCAAATTACATAACTCTGTATCCTTATCAAATTATTATATCCCTTGTCTAAAATACAAATTTAACTTATATGAATCTATACTCTTCTATGCATGTTAGATTAGAAAACATAGCTAACTTATTCAACTATGTATCTTGTTTACCCTTTTATCTTCACATCATCTTAGTCTTCATTAATATTCCTCTCTCATAATGAAATTTATGTTTGAAGATAATACTAAGTTTAACTCAATATCTATGATAATATTTACCAATCCCAATAGTTTTTCCCATAAACAACTTGTGGCTTTGACTCTAGATGAAAGTAATATGCATGTGGTCACTCGCACTACAAACTATGGGACCCATCCTAATACATATTCGGTTCACAACCCTCTTTTATCCTTATAATATCTACCTAAATTAGAGTATTCTCTATAAATACTTTTCTTCATTAATTTATTTTCACAATATAGAGGAAAATATCCTTCTACTATTTATCACCTTATGATAAGTGGTCAAATATAAGAACCCCATTCACCTTCCCCCACATTATCACATGGATTTGGGGGCCATAGCTTCTTTGCCTCTCAACCTCTTCCTTATATTTTGACCCCTTATCATAGTATGACCACTTCTTATTTGATTTCCTCCACTTCCATGCCAATTATATCTACTAACATGGAAGGTTCTACATATAGTGGGCCTTTTTCTCAAACCCACTCTTCACAATTATTCCACTAGTGCATCATTTGCTACCCATGGCACACATACCTCTAATTATTATTCTCATCCCTCTAATAGTGCATCTTTTTCCACCCAATAAAATAATGTTACTAGTTCTTCATTTATTATAAATTCCTCTCAAGATACTAATAACATGCATGCCACCACTCATAATGGTACCCAATCTACTAATACCAATGCTAATGCTTCACACACTACAAATAATACCACTTAAACCCATCAATTTTTGTTACAAACTCTTTAACTAGATGACACTTTACAAACTAATAATGCCAACCAAATTATGCAAATTCAAAATCATCTTATTCATCTCCAAACTCACCCTTAAAAGTTTTCATGGGGAGTGCATAATCAAAATGCCCCCCACCTCCCCTTAGGGATTACCATGATAATATTATCCCTCAACCTCCTCTTATTAAAAAAATAATCAAACACATTCAAAATGAACCTCTTAAACCTCAAATTTACAACATAAATATAGGGGGTATCACCCCTACCATTAATTACAATGCATCAACCTATACTACCCTTCACTTAAAAACATTTAAAAATATATACAAAGATTGGGTCAAGTTAAGTACTTTTGATGAAACCAAAATCTTAACAAAAACACTCTATGGAGATGTTTTATATTGGTATAACCAACTCAGATCTCATTTCATCACTAGTTTTGAAGATTTAGTTAATGCTCTAGTATAAGAGTTGCAAACTAGTGACCTCCCTAAAAATACCTTGGCTCATTTTATTAATTGCAAGCAACTTGAGATAGAAACCACACAATCTTTCATCAAATGGTGGAAGAACTTGTATAATAAGTGTGAACTTTGAATATGATAACCTATTTCATATATTTACCAATGTTCTTTATCCTAAGTTGTAATATTAGGTCTAGAATCTCTCTCCATGAACTTTGGAAGAGGATATTGACCAATCCAAGTGCCAACATTTCCTCATGCATTAATTTTAGCCATCCCAACCTTCTATGGGCACTTACATGATCATCAAAAATAAAAAATAGTCATGTTATTAATGATGGTGTCACTAATTCTTTTGATTTTATTCATAATATTCAAGCTATTATTCCTGACCAATCTCCAGAACAAGCTCCCCCTCCCAACCACATCCCTAATCCTCATTTCCCTTTGAAAAGTAACATCAATGCTAATAAATCTTTATCTTTAGTGGAGTTACAAAAGTGTCTCCCAATCCCTCTTCCATGAGAGCTTGATCCCACCCATCCCATGAAATCTTGGTATGATCTAAATAAATTATGTTGGTTTCATTCTAGTTGGGGTCTTTCTAATGAGACTTATAGACAATTTCATAAATTAGATATGGATTTCCTTTTTGGTCCTAATTTTGATCATGATTCTATCATTCATAAATATCATCAAGTCTATGAAATTACCTTTAAATCTCATGAAAATAAACTAAAACTCAAGATTTTAACTAGGCTAATGCATATTTGGCCATCTATAAAGACCCTTTTCCAAATAACCAATATAATACTGATAATCCTAGTCCTTCTAATAATAACATTACAAGTATTATAGACCCAACTTATGAATATAATATGGTCAACATGACTAATACGATAGGGGTAGTAGCCTTCATTGATTCTCATCCCACCCACACTCACCAATCATCTTATACTTTCCATGTTATCTAAAATTCTTACCCAACTCACTTGGTAGAATTGGGGTAAGAAGACTTTATATCTTTTGATGAACCAATTCCAACACCTCCATTAGATAACACTTCTCATACCATTTATACAACTCCTTTAACCTATTTACCAATCATAAATGATAATCAAACTTATAATACCATTTATTCAAATTTATCTCAAACTAAACCTCCATCAACTACCCCATCCTCTCAAGATAATCAACTAACTTGTCTTTCAATTAAACATCCTACATCCTATCAACACAAATTTTCATGCACTTCTATTATTCCTTCTTAGGAACTCTTTCAACACTATACAACTCTTTCCAATAGTCCCCTTATGGGTTATGATTAATGGGATCCTATCATGGAACTTACTAATCTCCCATCTCAAATCCTATTTCTCAAACTTATGTGGACTAATCCACATTATCGTAATAATCTTATGCAGATCTTATTTGAAATGAACATCCCTTATCCTCCCCTAGAAATATGTGAAACCACCTATCTAGATTAGAATATAGCATTTTACAATATTCCAAAGAGATGTCTATACATGTTAATGAAATAATGGACACTTCTCTCTCCCTTAAATTTATCATTGCTTTTATGATTCTTGATGAGATTATACTTTGTGAGGATGATCCTCCCCTCTTTAACAATTTCCAAATTGGTGATATCCAAGTCAATCATGCCTTGATTGATGAGGGTTTGGGTACTTGTGTTGCTTCTCTTTATTTTATTAAAACCCTTGGATACTCTGAATGTAATCTTAAGTCCTCATGCAACATGTGTCAAGGCTATGATCAAAGGAAAATGACCCCCTTAGGTTGTATACAAACCCCTATCACTATTCCACTTGTCATAGTTCAAGTAAAGGTTATTTTTTTCAACTTTCTTCTATCCTTTAACATCTTTCTTCGTAGGCCATGGACTCATCTCATGAGGATAATTTCCTCCTCTGATTACCAATGTGTCAAGTTATCTTATAATGGAGAAATATATAAGATTCAAGGTAATACTGACCTTTAGAATTTCAAAAAATTACAAGACCATGGTGTATTTAAAATTCTAACCCTTAAACCTTTGCTAAGTGTTCCATTATATGAATCTCAATAATTTAACTTCCCTATCAAATCTACATGAGATTACCATAGTCACCCTAAAATCATTAGGATATAACACCTAACCTCTTAGATTTAGATGATGATGATCTTAATGATATCAATCTCAAGATAAAAACCTATAATCTCTCTCTTCATCTCATTTCTTAGCTTCCACCTTATCTGAAGCCATGTTCCTATCAACCACCTAGTGATGATATTCTCATAGTATTAAATTATAATTGGCATTCCATTCATCACACCACATCTGATGAAAAGGTCATCCCTACTTGTCTGATCAATCTTCATACACCTAACTATGATGATGGTTATACCTTATACAAACCATTTTTAGGAGGTCATTTTAAGGCTCAAAATGCTAGAATCATTCGTTATCATTCTTCTTTGCTTCAATATTTTTGTATATCTTACCATATTCCATCTTGTATAATTCCTAATTTTAGCATTTTTCTCTTGTTTTTAGGGTAGAAATGGTATGCACACCTCTAATTTTTTATGAACATCACAGGATCATGATTATGGATCATGGATATGATTGGTCCCTATCACTTTAATAGATACTAATACCCATATAACTAGCTTGCCCCTAAGATTATTTCTACTATCCTTAATCCTTTTGTGTATCCTACCCCTCCCTCAATCGACCCTAGTCTAGATCCTATTCCCACTCCCTCTCTAGCTGAGTCTCTTCCTATTTATGATACTATTGCTCCTTTAGTAGAGCCTTGTCTAGTATCTCCAACATCCCCACCTCTCCTTGATGATGGTTTGCTTCTTTTACTATAACTTGCACCTTTTCCCACCAAATGGGTTGATCAGCCATATTGTGATATTCATAGATTTTCAAGTTATTAGACTAGAGATTGTACATTACACTAGGTTTCCTTGGCTTCCATTTCAACTCCCTCTCATAGTACAACCACAAAGTATAATAACAAGTATTTTTTTATCTTAAAACATAGATAATCATTCCTCCACACATTTTTGTAAGCTTAAACAATATATATACACCTTGCATCCCACTCTTCTTCATCCAACAGACAAGGCTATACCTCCCCTAAAAGTATTACCTAAATACATTTATAAATATGGAGAGGTATATTTCCAATGGAGCCAATGTGGTTCCCATCACATTTATCATTGTAAAATCCTTTAGTAACATCTCAAGTATCACCTCATATCAATGTTTATGCCTACTTCCCTTCCTCCCATAAGTTACCCTTGAAATAAGGCCCCCCTTCTTTCCCTATGGATCCTTCACATGTGGCTCATTCTTCACTAATAATTTATCCACCCATGGCTCCCTCACCCATGGATCCTCCCTCATTTGTGGAACCTTCCCCAATAATAACTCCTTCACCTATGGCCCCTTCCTCATCAATGATTCCACCAATGGCCCATTATCTATTAGTGACCCTTTTATCTTGTGCATCCTACATTTTTATTCTTTACATTGAGTAGCCCATGTATGATAGTCCTCATTAGCACAATAATTTAGTCATGCATACATTTTATATCGAGGAGATTCAACACGAAGCATTTTATCAACTTTTTCTAAATATTTATGAGACTCTCACTGTAGTTAAAATTCAAGTTCAAAGAGACTTATCAAATGTTATGGATAATGTGTGTGGATAAATCTACCAGTGTTTATGAACATAAAATGGTGTTCATTTATTTCTTCATTTTGGATTAGATGTGTGCTCCAAATTTACATTTATCTATCTTATATAATTTAACATTATGTCAAATTCTTAACTATCTCACATGGTTATTTATATTTTGCACTACATGTTGTATATGGTGAAATTTTATTCCTCATGTTCTCTTGTGGATTAGTTTTTATGATTGCATGATTTTTTCCCCTTTATGTTCATTTATTTATTTTATCATGATTGTTTGATACCTTATCTCTATAACATAGATAATCATTATTATGACTATGTTATATAAATATTGATCCCCTTAGTAATTCCTTCTTTACCATGTGATCAGTTAGTAAAAAAGTCATCTCATTATAATCTCCTTTCACTATTCCATATTTTATATCGCTTTATTCCCATTATTTTATTTCACACAATAAGCATACACATGGTTGAAACTTGAGATAACATGCTAGTTCATAGGTTAGTCTAAGTGATTTATTTAGTCATGTATTTAGATACTTAACTTCCTTTAGCCAAAGTTTAAAACTCATTTGTGTGCATCACTTTGTCTCTCATTATTGTTAATTCTAAGTTTATATGGAGAAGTAATATTAAAATCCATAAAAATTCAAACCCCAAATCATTTCAACAAAATTCAATGATATAAAAGTCAATATTAAGGTTTATCTTTCTCCTTGTGTAGGGTTTTGGGGTCCCTTCAAAACCTATTTTTACCATAATCTAAAACAAATCACACTCAAAGATGTGATTCAAAACACATCTCATTTTTATAATCAAATATCAAAATCCATATTTAGCCTCATGATAGAATCAAGGTCCATTGGGGTGTGGTAGGCTAGTTTAATGGAAAATGAGAATTAAAAAAACTTTGAGTGCTACCTAATTTTTCATGCAAGTACCCAATCTTCGTAGTAAACTAACAACTTTGTAAGATGTCTTAAGGATTGGGGAACACATTTTGGGAAGGTAGGTCAATTTTAATTTACTTTTTCAAAACAAAAACATTTGTTTATCTTAGTATCTCATTTATTTTCCTATAAATATTTGTGCCTATAGTGATCGAGTATATTTTGTATATTGATGGTCACTAGTCACTTAGTGTTTTTCTATGTCCTTAATATGCCTCTTATTTCCTAAGGTCTTATCATAGATGCCTACATTGTGAATTTTAAATTCCCTCTTTTATTTCCCATAATCCTAATATTTCACCTTAAGAAATATTGTTTTGTTCATTGATCACTCCCCCTAAGGATCCCATTTGTGAGTTTCAGTGTAAGGCCTTGGATAAAACCAAGCCTTCCTAAAAAATTACCAAATTTTCACATTACCATTCCAAACATACATTTTAACATATTTTCCCATTATTTTCACCTCATTGGTTTTCCCTTTGTGAGTAAGACCATGGACAAGACCTAGCTTTCCTCACAAAATTTTCCAATACCTAAGTCACAATGAAATTACATGTGTCAAATTTGAGATAAACTATGATTGATTATGAGTTAAACATCATTGACATGCTTTCCATCTTGATATAATATGTTTTATGCTTACTTCATTGATATTTCACTTCTATCTTATTACGTGATTTTTGATTGCATATATGACCATACAACCATTTTTATTGATAGTGTTTTTCTTGTTTTAATTTGATTACTTCCCAACTTGAATTAGTGTGATCAATTTAAGTTCATTTTTCCAACTTTATTTGTAGTTTATACTTCCCAACGTGATTTAGCATGATTGATTGACTTGATTATTTTGATTTTATACCATTTATCTTTCATGTGCTTTCCACTTTATTACATTATTTTCATACTTCCCAATGTGATATAGTGTGATTTTACTTGGTTTAATTTGATTCCAATCTTTTTCATGGTTTCAAAACATTTTGTTACTCTTTTTACCAAAAATATTATACTTGGCAGAAGAAAGTAAGTTATGAATGGAGAAGTTTAATTCTGTATCAAAAAGATTTATACTTACCATTGGGTGGGGTTGCATGCAAGCCCACAGATATGAAGGATGAAGAATGGAATGTTCTTGATCGGAAGGCTCTGAGATCCATAAGGTTGAGCCTTGCACATTTCCCATCATGATATAGTGTGCAGTGCATTTTTTTTTTATTAATTTTAATTTTCCAAGTCCTTTTTACATGTTTTTTTAACCATGCACTTAAAAGTTGATGATGTGGTTAGTGTGTATCATATAATGCTAGAAAAGAAAAAAATCCACATATATTTGTCATAACATATACAAAAAAATAAAAATACATGTGATAGAAAGAAATATATCCGTGCATCAACAACCAAAACCAAAAAAAACTTGTGAGATTGGTTTCTAAATCTAACTACCAAAACAATATATATCTATACAAAAATACATAACTCCAACTCTATGACTGGGCTCCATCATGCATATCTCATGGCCTAGCCATGATACCCATAGACACCTCAAACTATCCCCTCTACATGGTACACTATAATGAGGTATTATGAGATCTAAATCATGCTACCTATCCATGTAGGTTAGCCATCTAGGCTTGTACCTATCCAAGATGGATCATGGTAGCCATGTGTCTAGATCTAATGGACTCATGGCCCATAGATACTAGGCCTATGTCTCTCCTTCTCCCACCCATACTAATGTCTAAAATACATCCCTACAAGTCTATAATTACCTCAAATCCTCCTACCTACCAATCTAAACCAGCTTACATGAGCTAGGGAAGATGATACCATAGGATCATCTAACATGATGGGGTTGTATAGTGTTAGCACCTCATCCAAAATGTCATGGTGTGCATGTTGAAGACTAATTTAAGTCTTCAGTCTGTGTTTCGAATTATTGTAATTAGAACCATCCTATTTAAGACCCCTGAGGGATCCCCATTTGACCTCCTTTATCATAGGATATTTAAAACCAAAATTAAATAAATATTAGATTACATACACATCTCAAAAAATATATTTCTACCTATAATCACATATCATGATATAGTGTGCAGTGCAGTTTTTTATTAATTTTAATTTTCCAAGTCCTTTTTACATGTTTTTTAACCATGCATGTGTATCATATAATGCTAGAAAAGAAAACAATCCACATATATTTGCCATAACATATATAACAAAATAAAAATACATGTGATAGAAAGAAATATATCCATGCATCAACAACCACAACCAAAAAAAACTTGTGAGATTAAATCTAACTATCAAAACAATATATATCTATACAAAAATACATAACTCCAACTCTATGACTAGGCTCCATCATGCATATCTCATGGCCTAGCCATGATACCCATAGACACCTCAAACCATCTCCTCTACATGGTACACTATAATGAGGTATTATGAGATCTTAATCATGCTACCTATCCATGTAGGTTAGCCACCTAGGCTTGTACCTATCCAAGATGGATCATGGTAGCCATGTGTCTAGATCTCTCATGGCCCATACACTAGGCCTAATCCCACTACTAATGTCTAAAATACATCCCTACAAGGTACCTTAAACCTCCCCTACCAATCTAAATAGCTTACATGAGCTAGGGAAGATGATACCATAGGATCATCTAACATGATGGGGTTGTATAGTGTTAGCACCTCATCCAAAATGTCATGGTGTGCTACCATGACCAGGGATCCCCATTTGACCTCCTTTATCATAGGATATTTAAAACCAAAATTAAATAAATATTAGATTACATACACATCTCAAAAAATATATTTCTACCTATAATCACATACAACTAGTATTCTATCCAAAAATCAAATTATAACATTTATTCAGTACTAGTGGATGAGCATGGCATTTCCATTAGCCCATCCCTTAATCACCTCATCTCTAGGTCACCTCCTTATAAATTCAAAGCTAGGAATCACCACTCATTAATGTTGTGAGCCTCTCCTCAGAACTGCCTCTATCAACCATCTCTATCTTGGGATTACTATCAGATCATCCAATATGACCACAATCATTTGTGCTTGATTTTTTGATGGCCTCCATCTATGGTGCATCTAATGTGGTCACTGGTCTTCTTATTATGGTTCCTCTTGTAGTACCTATTATACCCCTACATCTACATCCATTCTCTCTCCTCCTCTATTTACCATCTATCATGCTCAAATAGTCCATGATCTCATATATAATGGCCTGATCACTAGTATCTTGATTGGTACTCCTCTTCCTCTTCTCCCCTTTGGCTATATAATATTCCATACATAAAATGTAGGCACTAATATTGGATTTAATTAGTGAATAAGTCTAAACTATCTTGATAGGTGTGCTAATAGACATAGCTGTACAAACCAGGTATAGTGTTCCAAGATCTATACTCCATCTAGTCATGGCACCATAGGTTCCCAACTAAGCCAAATAGTATCAATATGTGTGTATGGATTCCACTTGAAATCCCTTGGTGTGATCATCTACATTGGTATTATGTAGGGAATGACCCATGATACTTAGTCTCATCTCCATTTTATCACTTGATGTAACATATCATTGACTATATTGAGCAACATAGTTAATTGATACATGAAACACTTTCATATAACCATGTACTAATAGAAACCATTAATCACATGGTATTATACCCTATAGACAACATACCATACATATCATGCATTAAATAGACCCAAATGATAGACATAAAATCATTTATCACCCCTTAATCCAAAATGGATTAGCATAAAGCTATTACATACAGTAGTACCTTACCATCTAACTTGTGACACAACACTTGTGTTATTACAAGTCCGATCATGACCTTATAGATATCCATAATTTTCATAATATACACATCAAATAAACTAAATCTTAGCCTTGGGTATATCTTATTTGAGTATATCACCCACCTGGTTAGTGCTCATCACTCCTTTAGATAATTTGATACCCCTCTAATCATCGATGTCCCTCTTATCAGTAGTCCAAACAATGCATGGACAACCTCCATTGTGATACTCACCTCTATGGTATCCCAATTTACCACCCATCAAAATGTGTTGGTCAACTATTCTCATGTTATGAATAATATGGTAATGATATCAACTCTTAGTGGGGTACACCTCATCTTCATGATACCTTTTAGATGCAATGCAACTAATTTCACTCTATCTACATCTATCAATCACCAATCTCTCCATCATCTCTACAAAATATCAAACAACAAAGGATTTATTAGATATGCATGTCATTTATAATCAAATTACACAAAATTTAAATGGTTTAATTTAGTTTTCTCATTTTCTACCAAATTGACCTATTAAATACTAAATCTACCCTATACTTCATTAGGGATAGTAAATTAGCCCTACCAAATCTCTACTAGATCAACCTTTATAGTACTATGTCAGTCACCTTTGGTTTGTAGCACTAAGTCAATTCCCTTTCTACTCTATAATAATATATTGGCCACTTCAAAAACAACTAAGTTAGCCCACTGCTACATAGTCAGGCCCCTTCTTTAGCCAACTAAATCAGCTTACTTCTATGCAATCAACCTATTAGATCTCTTACCCATTTTAGATTATGTCAACCTAGTCTACTCTATTCATCCATAATGATGATTTTTTGATCAATTACCATAAATTCCTTGAGTATTTATTTCTTTAACTCTTTTTTACCTAATACTTAATTTTACCCCTAGTGTCCATAAAAATTTCCTAGGGTTTATTTTGATGCCTAGATTTTGTCTACCAGTTAATTTTCTATAATTAATTCAATTTAAAATAAAAATATTCAAATATTTGAAATTTTCAATTGCTTACCTGTGTTACATTTTCTACAGTTGCTATGTGTACTCCCCAGTTTGATTTTCATATCCTAACCATCATGGTTCTCTAGTCTCTCACTAGGTCTCTCAAAGCTCTATTTTATCATAACAATAATAATTCCAACTGAATTATTTTTCACCCTATTTATATTTTATATTCAAAATTATTTACCCTTCAAATATTTATTGTTATATTTATTATTTTGATCATATCTTTACCTCTACTAGCTCTTTTTACAAACCATAAAATGTTCTAGAATCTTGACATCCTAGAAAATATTTTCAACAATTGTATATCTATGTTGAAAATTTTTCAATTTTTTACTCTTTTTTGCTAATCTATACAAGATCTCCTAATGTTTTTGAAATTGGACACCTTCACATTTTGTGTATCTCATTTTTTATCTACATCACTAAGGTAAGTAAAGGTATGTGTTTTTTTAATTCTATCCTTTACTTTATCTTATTCTTCTCCTTAATGCACTTTATTCAGATTTAATATTATGTGTAATTACGTTATTTTCCAAAAGCACCATCTTGTGTTACACCTACATGACACATGATAAGCTTCAAGTGGGGAATATATATACACATAATAGTTTTAAACTTGATTAATTATTGATGCTTTCTATATTTTAAGAACCTATCAAATCTTAATATCTTTGAGTGCATGCCTTAAAGGGTGCACCAAGAAAGGGGTGAGTAGAGTAGTGGTGTTTCACAAGTTTGTTGTCCCTTATTACCACTTGTTATCAATCCAAACAACTCTTAAAAACATTCCCCTAAGCTTTGCCTTCTATTTTCACCCTCTTCTAGTCATTTACCACCTTCATTATCCCCTTTCTAACTGAAAATCCTTTTTTTATAGTTTATGTTACACTTTCAACCCCATCGACCTTATACTATAATGGATAAAACTTATCAGGGTCTAGGTCAGCCTTAGCCAACCTAGTTCATGACCTATTTTTTTGTTAATATGATACTAGGTTGACTAAGTCAACCTTGTCAGACTAAATTTTTATAAAGTATTAGGGTTAGATCTACCTATATAGACACATCCATTTTTTCATTTCTAAGAGAAGAGAAGAAGAAGAGATATATATTACACATCGGATTATCCACTATTCTACTTGAGGATCAAGCTTAAGGTTTCATACTTTCTTTGGAGATATGGATCTTGTCTTGTAGAGAATTATTTTGGATGTATTGATAGGTTGTGTATCCTAGAGCTGATTTGTCCTTGTCATCCTTACATACCACAAAACATATTTCAAATAACCTTGGCCAAGGGAGAGATTGAGGCTCAAAAGTTTCATCTTCAAAGGTAAGTATTCCTAACTTTATTCCTCCTTTGTAAGAATAGATAGATATGAATTTGTACTTATCTCTCACACATTAATATTCTATATATATTGATGTGAGTATATGTATTATATGCATGTTTAATTTTCGTGTTTATTACCACCACTTTGTACCACAAGATTTGGTGAGCACTAGATTAGATTTTGATTTACTTCTTATTAGATTAGTGAATATGAAAACATAGGACCTAGTTAGGGTTATTACATAGTTTTGCTTGATTGGAGGCTTTGGAACCCTCCTTAGTGATATTATTTTGGTAACATATCCCTTGGATAAGTTTAGATTATCCATATTGGTAATGACCCCAAATATCTAATGTATCAACAATCAGAAGTGTGAGTAGGATTTATCTTCTCTGAGCTAGGATTGATTTACAGATCTACTACATTTCCCAATGCATACAAGAGGTTGAATATCTTGAAGAGGATCTTTAGCAAGCTGATATATGAGTACTTACCCCTTAATATATTTATTTTTGACATATTAAATTTAAATCTTGATTAATATCATGATCCATTTTTACATATTTGAATAGATCTACCTTGGAAATAATAATGGTTTTGTTGTTTATCTTATAATGATGTAGTTTTTGGGCTGTAAACACCATATCTAAAAAAGCCTTTTTAATCAACATATAATTATGTTCATACATGACCAAATTTTAGCTTAGATAATGCATGACATGATCCTTTCTCTATTCATTTTGATGTGCCAAAAGTGCCCCTAGGGTATTCTCAGTTGCTGATAGGTAAAGAATTAATGGCTTGTTTGGCATCAGTGGCAAAAAAAATAGGGGGATTAGAAAGATAGTATTTAAGTTGATTGAATTATTTTTAAAAATATTTATTTAGAATAAAATGACACATTTATTTACAAGTGGGTAAATGGATTGAAATTTTTGGCTAATTATGAGATGAATCACCTGGTAAATTAAATCTTGCCTTGAAAACTATAGATCTACTTTGATGTAGATAGTGGTGGTATTTCTATAATTATGTAGACTTTTGTTGGGTAAAATTAAATGCCCCTATCAAAGAAAATTAAACCTAAAATTTTACCAAAAGTGACATTAAATACACATTTCTTTGGATTAAGCCTGATGTTATACTTATGAATTCTCTCAAATATGTTTTATAAAATGGTTGGGTGATCAACATGGGTCTTTGATTTACCCAATATGTCATCAATATAATATTCAATAATGACATGAATCATATCACTAAATATGATGGCTATGGTTCTACGGTATGTGTCCCAAGCATTATTTAGGCCAAATGACATTACCTAATAACAAAACCTTCCACATGGAATGGTGAATGCTATTTTGTGTTGGTCTTCTAGTGTTATCCTTATCTAATTGTAGCCTTAAAATCCATCCATTAAAGAGAGCATTTTATAGCCAACAAATGAGTCGATGATCATGTCAATATTAGGTAGAGGAAATTCATATTTTGGGTAGGCTTTGTTGATATCTTTAAAATCAATTCAAATATAGATCCCTTATAGATTTTTAGTTACTAGCACAATATTTGATATCCACTCTGAATAGTTAATTGGCCTGATGCATTTTAAATCTAAGAGTTTTTCCAGCTCTTTTTTTACTAACATAATAATAGGAGGATGTATATTACACAACTTCTACTTAATAGGTTTGGCATCAAGATGTACAATGAGAAGGTGTAAAACTAAGGTGGGGTCCAAACCTAGTATGTATAAGTAGGCCCATGTAACTATGTTAACAAATTATCTCAAAAGAGCTATAAAAAAATTCAAGTTCATCCTCAGTGAGAGATGCACCTAGTTTAATCCACTTTGTGTCTTCTGAAGTCCCAATATTCACATCTAAAGTATCCTCCACTAGAAGTATATAACCATCATCTAGAATAGTTGGTAATGATTTGAATTGGTTGGAAACAACAAAGTCTTATCGATAGTCTATCTCTTTTAATACTCCCAAGTAGGATGAATTAGAATCTCCTAGTGGTGGCATTAGCCATGATACAAATACCTCAGGGCATTCTTGAACAATCCATGTGAAAGATCATTTTTTGTCACTAATATTAGATCCATAATTAATTTTTGGGATAAAGGTCTCATATGCTTCATAGGAAGATGGGTGAACATCCCCATATAATGGCACCAAAAATTGGTTTTCACCAAAAGATGTGCCTTTTTATATACTTTTTTCCTAGCAAAAAGTACCCCAAAGAGGTTTTCACTTTCAAACCTCAATGTTTGATTTTTTTTTTGGATAGGTAATTTCACCCACTCTCCAAAGTAGGTAGTAAGATCTAGTCTAATGACAAATCCTTGATTTTGGTCTTTAAGAGGTATGTGACTTCTTAATCCTAGAAAGTTGTATATGGCCTCATCATTATAAAATTCATCTAATGGCACTATTGACTCTTGTTCATCCTAGTCTATCAATTGGGAATGGTAAATGTTTATGTTTAAAGGTTGATAAATAGGGTTAATAGTGTAAATGGTATCGGTATCAAATAGTTTTGTGGTGGTTAGGTCATTGTAGATGCTATAATAAGACCCTACATCACTGTTGGTATCATCATCACGATTTGTTAGTGTTGGAACATGAATTAGGTATGTGGTATCACCCCCAGGTGGTTGAAATCCAAGACCATAAATTCATTTGTATTAAGTTATATAAATTAGCTCAAGGGTACCCTGTTGATTTGATTTGAGGCCTCAACCTTCATAATGTAAGTTATTCATAATCTGATTTGGAATATGGTACTTCACACTTTGATAATAATTGACTAACTCATCAGTGTAGAGCCATGAAACATATTATACTAAGGGATATTGTTCTAGCCTAAATGTTGATTTTAAGACAATAGGCTAATATAGATGATATTTTACTTTAGTGTCCCATACCATACTAGTAGTTTTGGCCATAGGTTTCCCATAAGCTTTATGATTTGTGTGTAATTTGGCTATGTGGAATGCATCATTGATGCTATATTCTCCAATACCTTTGTTAGTGAAATAGAAATGATTGGAAATATCTAGTGGAGGCATGATTAAGGTAAAATTTAAGTTTTCTAGGTCAATGTAATGGGTTGTTGAGCCTGATTCAAGAAATTTTCCTTTTTTAGCTCTCTCACTATCTAACATAGGCATAAGATTCATGACAAAATGGAATTTTTAGCTCTTATACTCGACCTAAAGGATTTTACAATACTGGTATGGTTGAAAATCAATAGGTATAGTCACCTCCATTCCTAAATGTAGAAACTTTATACACTAATGTAATATAGAAGGTATGGCCCTAATTTCATGGATCTAGGGTCAACCCAATAACATATTATAAGATAGTTCTAGGTATAAAACATGGCACAAAGTATCATGGGTCAATGTCCTAATGACTATCAATAGACTAATGTTACCTTAAGACTCATATTCTTTATTATCATATGCTTTGATAACAATGGAATCTGGTTGTAAGTTGGCAATTGTATATCTTAGATGCTTACCTAACTTCAGAGATAAAATGTTGAAACCCAAACCATTATCTACAAGGACACATTTGAATCTATGGTTTTTTTTATACCAAATTTAATGTAAAATGGGTTATATAGAGGGCCTAGAGAAGATATATCTCTTTAGTCAAAGGTTATATGTAGGATAGGAGCCAAGTGTCCTATCATAGCTTTGAATTTATCTAAAGTGATATCATCTAGCACAAGATATTAGTTTAAATAATCATTCAATATGTCTTTGTGGATGGTGTATATTCACAAAAAATCCATGATGGAGATGTGTGCAAGCCACTTATTGAGTTGTTCCATAATATCACAGGCTTTCCCCTCAGTTTTGCTAGTTTATTTATTTATGATATGTAAGGAAGATTGATTAAGCTCATTGGTTTTATGTGGCTATGGTCCTCTAATAGTGACTCTGACACATTAAATTATATTTATGCAATCTTGATTTGGAACTTGGATTTGATAGTTAATTAGGTAGGTATGAAGGCTTGAAATAATGATTCATGGGTGATATGGTGTTTGATTATCAACATAACCTATATAATAATCACCATAATTAGGGAAGTGTTATGTATTATTGGGCTAATAGGTATTATTGTGTGAAGATCTAGGCCTATTGGTAGTTGGTATAGGGTTAATAGAGATGGTGGCAACATGACTACTAGAAACATGTACCACAACATTGTTGTAGGTATACAAAACAAGATGATTACCTCCTTGGTTGTTTTGATCATTTTTACATTGGCTCTGACCATTCTACTTTTGTTGTTTTGGATAGTGTTATTACTAATTATGTAGTGGAATTCTCTACCACTATTTTTGTTGTTGTTGGTTTTGTTATTAGTTATTATGTTATGGAAATGAATTCTAGTATATACCAAAGTTATGATTATTTTTAGGATCATGGGTATCTCTTTATATCTTCCCATTTTCCATCATGTTCTCAATCAAATGTTGGATTTGGATACACCATCTGATGGAATGTCCCCTAACTCAATGATACTCAAAAAAATAATTTTCTTTGTATAAATAAGGAAAGGGAGTATCTTCAAGAAATGGATTTGGTATATAAAAAATAATCATATTGGATTGAACTAGTCTTTAGAACACAAACTTAATAGGCTCACCAAGGTCACTAAATTGGTAGGCAATAGGTAGTCTTTTCCTTAGAGGAAGGGCTTGTAATTGTTTTGATTTTGTAGTGGTTGTTTGTGTAGAGGTTGTATACACATAATATTTTCAAACATTATCAATTATTGGTGCCCTTTATCTTGAAAGAACCCATAGAGGAAAGGTATGGGTAGACAATTAGTATGTCATATGATTATTTTCCCTTATTATCACTTATTATCTACACACCCATTTCCTAAAAACATTCGCTTAAGTTATGCCTCCTATTATTCACCCTTCTCTAGTCATTTACCACCTTCATTGGCCCTTACATAACCTAATACCATTTTTAATAGTTTAGGTTACACTGTGAACCCCATATACCTTTTAATATAATTAATAAAACTTATTAGGGTATAGATCAGCCCCTGACTAACCTAGTCTATGACTTAATTTTTTTTGTCAATAATGATACTAGGTCGATTGGGTCAACCTTGTCATCTTAAACTTTTGGAAAAGATTAGGGGTATATCCATATATATAAATAAATCCATTTCATAATTACTAAGAGAATAGAAGAAGAGGTAAGATATATTTTTAATTTGCTTATCCACCATTCTACTTAATGAGTAAGCTTAGGGTTTCATACTTTCTTTAGAGATATAAGTTTTATCTTATGGAAAAGTATTTTGAATGCATTGATACATTGTGTAGCCTATGAATGATTTATCCTTGTCATAATTATATACAAAAAAAACTTCTTGTGAATCACCTTGTCCAAGGGAGAGATTGAGGTTTGGTGGATTCATATTCAAAGGTAAATATCCCTGACTTTGTTCTTCCTTTGTAAGAGTAGATAGATATGGATTTGTGCTTCTCTCAAATGAGTCAATATAATGTATACATTGATGTGAGTATATGTGTTCTATGCATGTTTAATTTTAATGTTTATTACCCCTACTTTGTGCCTCAAGAATTGGTGATCATTAGATTAGACTTTAATTTAATTGTTACTAGTTTAGTGAATATGAAAACATAGGACTTAGTTAGGGTTATTGCCTAGTTTTGCTTGACTAGAAGATTTGGAACCCTCCCTAGTAATTTATTCTAGTAAGAGATACCTTGGTTAAGTCTAATAGATATATCTTGGTCATGACCCCAAATATAATGTATCCACAATTGGAAGTATAAGAAGGATTTATCTTCTCTAATATAGGATTGATTTATAGATCTACTACATTTCCCATTACATACAAAGGTCCTAGTGGAATTTATGGAGGAATTGGTTGTTGAATGGGGGGAGGTATATAGATAGTCAATGTTTACACCATCTAGACATGCCATGACTTAGTAACTCTATTGCTGACAACATTATTATTGAGGTTGTAGGGTTTAGGTTTTTCATTGTTGTTAGATTGAAGTGGAGATAAAGTCAGTTTTTGAGTTTCATTTTGATTATAGTTCTAACCTTGATTTTGATTTTGGTTTTGATTGGGAGAGAATAGATTGATTATTCCTTTATTAATAATGGTTTTGTAAATCTATATTCCTTTTGCTATGAATTATTTGAATGTATGAGCACATGATAGGTCAAGATTGTAAGATATCTCACTATGTAAGCTCCTTATAGATATCGAAGCTAACTATTTATCTAGAATAGTATGCATAAACTATATTTTTAGGGATCTTTAATGTTACAATTATGTAATTAAGCTCTCACTAGTACTTTGTTTAGCTTGGCCTAGATCAATAATAATAATCTTGTGTTCAATATTATATGAAAAGTGTTGCATAAACTTCTCTAAGAGATCATCAAAAGTTAGGTACAAATTTATTTGGTAATTTCAACATCTATTCCAAGGTTTGTCAATCTAGGCTCCCTGGAAAGAGTAGAGTCAGATATATATCACTATAAGACACTAGTTGGAAATTGAAAAATAAATCAGTTAGTTATACCTTAAGGTTTCATTTGAATTTATATTTATCAAATTTAGGTGGCTCATAACCTAGTGGAAATGGTATTTGTAGATATTCCATGTTGAATGGATAAGAGCATATCTCCTCCAATTTATATTTATTTGTTTGTTTTCTAACATGTATCACTTAAATTACATCCTTCTTCTATTGCAACTCTTGGGATAGGAAATCAATAGGAGTGGCCTACTATTGAGATTGCATAGTTAAATGAGAATTAACTTGACTAAGGTAGGTATACTATGGGATGCTAATTGAATTGGTTGGATGACTAGGTATACATATCTATGCATGAGGGTTATATTGTAGGTATAGAAAATTCTATTATTGAAACACATTTGGGTTTGGGTTGGCTACATAACTCTAGCTAGCAAATTTTAGTTGTGACAATGGTATTTAGTTTCGTAGAATGTGTTGGTATTATTGGGTTTAGGATGAAACTTGTTGTTTAATTGTTAAACCCTATTAAATATAAGGAATATGATATTAACTAGATCCATATTATCGAAGGTGTTAGTATTTGGATCCTTATTTCATGTGCAATACCCATTTGAGTGAGAGGTAATTTTATCTGAGCACTTAGTAATTTCTATGAAAAATAACCTTGTTGTTGGCTAAACACCTACTATTGGATCAATAATTATTGGAATGACATTTGTTCTTGGTTTGGTATTTGTTGTTGGGATGTTTGTTGATTTATAAAATATTGATGTTAACCAGATAGCACATGTTAACCAATAGGAATACATTGTTGGTTATGAAACATTTATAGTTTAGAAGGTACATTGGTTTGTGATTTTTGTGGTAGAACATTCATTGTCCCCTATGGAGGTGGCATAAGTTTCTATGCTTGTTGTGGTAGTAAATTGGCCTATTGTTGGCTTGTTACCCCTTGTTACACATTTTAGGAAGTAGTTCATTGGGGAGTGGAGGTTAATTTTTGATTTTGGGAAATATGCATACCTATTACCTATTATTTTAACCCACTTATGATGTTATTTGGAAGAAGCTGATGGATATTACTTGGTGGTAAATTAGACCCACTTTAGTTTATATTGGATTGCATTTGCTTGCTATCTACAACATTTTGGGTGGTGTCTTTTATTTTATCAATATTATCTTCCATTGAAATGTGAACATTATACATATTATCAACTAATGTGCTTTGGATACAAGGGTCTATGTTTTGACTTGTATAGACTGAGGCATCTATTTTTTGCCCTCGTAATGGAGATATATCAATGAGAAACATGCTATAAAGTTCTATTACATTTAGGTTATGAGATAGGTTAAGATAATTATAGTATTTTTATTATACCTATTTCATTTATTCATCCATAATACCTTTTCTTTTGGCTATTTGGTCTTGTTGGGGAATTTGGACCAAATCTTGTTTATAACTAGCAGATACCTATTCAAATGGTTGAATTTTTAGTGTATTACTATGATACCTAATCAAAATACTCAAAATTTATTATGGGAATTCTGATGAAAATTTAACACCTACTTTAGTAGATCTAACTATCATTTCATCTTTATGTTCTAATAAATGGAATTAAAACAAGCATAACTCATAGAGCTGGGAAACCAATTCAAGTAATGATGAAGAAGGACCTGAGGATATGGAAAAAGATAAAGTCAATACTGAGGAGGACTCTGTTACCAGAATAGAAGAGGAGGAAAACCAGGAAGACGAGGAGGATGACACTGTCCAGGAAGATTCTGGCGAGGACCCAATGTCAAAGAATGAAAAGGAAATCCCAGTCCAGGAAAATATTCAAAACATGGAGATGGAAAATGATGAAGGATTCAATGAGCGGGAATTAAAGAGCCAAGAAGACTTCTTTGAAGAAGCTAGAAATAGCCCAAATGAAAAGGCTAAGGACTGGAAAGGGAAGAAACAGAATGAGGAAATACACACTCCTTTGATTTGGGTTAACAATAAAGCTGAGTCTTCTTCCCAATTAGATGCCTCGTTGTGTAGGGAGATCATTGATCTAAAGAAAAAAGCAGAAACATTGGAAGAATCTCTGAAAGCTACTTGGAACAAAGTAACCGACATGGAAAATCAGTTAAGGGAGATCCCTGTGAAGCTTAAAGTTTATGAAAACAACCTCCAGGAGCTTATAAAGGATAACAGAAAGAAAATGGATGAAGTAACATCCAACATTTGTGCAGCTGCTATCAACATTGGGAAATGCCAATGAGGAGACGAAAGTAATAGAGAGCCCCTGCAAGAGGACAAGGCAAAGTTCCAGAAAGAAAGACACACAAAAAGGAGACTTGCTGGAGGCTTCCACCAAGGAAATTGCTTTGAAAGAAAAAAGAAGCCATGAAGTTGATTCTAGAACTGGATGAATAATCTGGTCCTTTTTTTCGGTTAAGAAACTGGTACTGATCTCTAGTTTTATTTTTCTAGTTCTCTGATTGTTGTTCTTTCAAAATTTTGTTTTTTGGGTCTTGTTCGGCTGTATCTCTATGGTTTCAGGACCATTCTAAATCTATTTTTACTACCTCTATGTAGTGTTTTTAAGGGGTTGCCTGTGGGCTTAGATTGCTCTTTTTTTGCTCTTTGTTAAAGGGTTTCGGGGTCCCTTCAAAACCTGCTTTTACCTCTAATCTAAAACAAGCATAACTCATAGTTATTTTACATGGGCATCATAACATAATAAGGCTCCTATTATTGTTTTTTCTCAAATTGAAGCATCATTTGATAAAGGTATTTATACATTTTCTCTTGTTCTTGACTTGGATAAGGAGGCAAAATTACTAGATACTAGACTAAAGGGTCATTCCTTTGTTCAATCTATGGAATGTTATAAGATGTATAAGTATTTATCTCATAAGTGACATCATCATATGACTCTTGAAAAAAAGGGTCACTAGTCACAAAGTTCCCATTGTTAGGATTATACATGGTCCTGTTATATGTGTGATGAGGAAATTTTATATCCAAGGATAGGTTACATGACAAATAAAAGGGTCTAAAGATAACAAACCACTGATATCTAAAAAAGGGCCTTTGGTCTTGTAAAAGAGACACAAATGGAAAAATAACTAAACTAGGCAAAGGTAGGACAAATAAAAAGTAAAATTGGTTTAACAAAATGATACAAATTTTCCCAAAGTGGTTATGATTAGCACCAAAATCAACACAAAGGTATGATTAGCACCAAATTCAACAAGAGTGTCTAAAAAAATTAAAATAATTGTGAACCAGGGTCAACAAATAATAATGATTTTCCCAAAGGTAGTTATAATTGTACTAAAATAAGGTTAGAATTAGAAACAAAAAACAAGAACAAGAATTCAAAATAAAAATAAATTAAATAAATTGGCTTAGAAAACACTTAGTAATTGGCTCACTTTAATATTTAAAGTTTGACTCTTGAGAACTATTAGAATAGAGGGACAAAGACACTCAAAATATTGGCTCATCAACTTTCAAAAAATCACATGGCAACAATATGGATCAAAAGAATGCTATAATCAAGGAAAAAAGAAAACAACAAGTGCAAGGTCTAGGTAAGGGTTTTTTAGATCAAATATAGAACCAACCCAAGTAACATAATCCAAACACAAAAGGCAAATAACCTAATCCCAAATTAGACAAGTCTTTGACTTAAACCCAATTAGTTTAGGATTTTTACTTTGAAAGGTTAATCTTCATATTCAATGTAAATATTAATTAAGGTTATAAGGGAAAAGGAAAAACCAAAATGGGCATCATAACTATGCATTTGACATAAGATATGTATAAAAAAGGTTGAAAACTTGGTTTTAAAAGTGATAAGATATGAGAACAAGTTTAATAACGTAACAACATGCATTTAAAAAAATAACATGGAAAAATATTTTGGGACTAAAACATCCAAGGCAAATGTTTAAAATGAAATGGATAATGTAACATTTCTCCATGCAAACAAGAGACACAAAAATGGTTTTTGAACAAACTTATAAGGTACAAAGTGTGACACAATGGATAGAGTAACACCTCTTAGGCTAAATGGGTGCACAAGACAATGTGAATTTTTTTGGACTTGTTTTGATGTGGTATAGAAAATAAAGTTTTTTAACTCAAGACAAAGTAAATAAAAAGGAAAAAAAAAAAAACACCTAAGTGTAGCATCCTAATCCTAAGAATTGACAAGGTAGATTTGTATTATCAAATTCTATCTATATACTTACTCTTGAGAGGAATTTAGGTTATTTAATCCAAAAATTAAAGTGTACATGAAATTTAGGGTTTTTAGGCCCCCCCTTCTCTCAAGAGTTCATATGATTACATAAAACTTCAAGCTACTTGATCTGCATTGATAGTATATCCATGACAAGTGGGGTTATATAAACTATCAATTTTCATACATTCTAAATGGTCCCATATGTGTGTTTAAGACTAGGGCACAAAATGTCATCTAGATCTACATTAACTAACTTGTTGTGAAAAGGTCTTATCCTTTTCACAACCACTACATTTGTTAATTTCTTAGTGTAGTATGATATCCAAGTTAAACATACATTTTGAGGTAGTTTCTTACTAATAGAGCTTGCTTAGTTATTCAAATAGGCATCCCAATAAGTTGACCTAAATTTGTATACCCCTATCATGGAGTGGGGTTGAAGTGATACTAAGAGATGAATTCCTAGGTCAACACTTCCTTAGAGAACCCATGGGGAGGTGATGAACTCCCACCCATAAGCTAAAATGCATGAAATAAAAAATGAGTAGGAATTTAGGGTCATTTTAGGGTCACCTGAATCACTCAAATTTTGGGGAGGGCCTTAATGACTTTACTTCCAAACTTTTGGAAAAAAGTAAAAAATTAAATTATTGGGTTTTCTTATCACCCAAATTCCCTAAAGGGAACAAGGGTAAATCATACATGTGACACTCAGCTTATAAAAAAACACTCAACAACAAGCATACAAATAGAATCTCTTATGAGTATTTAATTAAAGTGTGAGTTTATTTTTATATCACCAAGTTAAATATGTCATGAATTTTATTCCCTTGGAATTATGATAAAAAATTTAAAATATAAAAAGAACTTAAGCAAAATATTTTTAAAACACCAAATTTAAATGTGAGTTTTGAATCTTAGAGTGCTTAAAACTATCTTTTTTTCGCCTTTGGGTCCTATAAAATATGTTAGGGTATCCTTGTGCTTAGTATTAAAATTTAAGTGTGTAAATGAATTTTGGAATTTAGCTCTTAGGTTTCAGAATTTTCTTCACATAGTGAAAAATTACAAAAACATAGAATAATACTATAACTTTTCCTACAAAATTGTAACTAGCTAGCACAAAACCATAACTACTTGAAAAATAGTATTAACACAAAATCACAATTCTTAAAGTGATATCATAGAAATTAAGATAATATTACCACTCTTTAAGGCAAAACCACAACTCATCCTATAATATAAAATGGTAGTGCAAAACTACAATGGTTAAGGTAGTATTGTGACTTATCATGCAAATTTGCTATTTATCATGCAAAATCACCACCTAACATGCAAAATTGTATTACTATGGAGTTTCCAAGTCTCTGTAAAACCTGGGATCTATCTTTGGTTTTTTATTTGTTAGCTTCTGGCCTTTGTAACTTGGTTTTGTTACTTTGGTGAAGTAGGTTTTAGGCTTTGCATGTGGACATTATTGTGTTATCTTTCTCCTTTTGTTCAAGGTTTCGGGGTCCCTTCAAAACCTGTTTTTACCTTAATCTAAAACATGCAAAATTGTAACTCTTCCTACAACACAAAATGGTTAGTTTAAAAACATAATGGTCAAATCAAAATCACAATAGTTAAGGAAATATCATGATAGTTAAGGCAATATTATGACTATAAAGTCATGATATTGTGCAATATCATTATTCTTTAGTACAATACTACGATTATAGAAAGTGAAATCATAACTACATAGAACAAAAGTTTGATTTTATATATAATGTTCATGATCCTCTAATTTCTACTTTTTTGGTCAAAAAATTTAAATTTTGACATGACAATTGTTAGGACGATGCCCTAAAATGCCATGGGATGAATGTTGTGGGGTATAAGTCCCACTGGGTATGCCATTTATGTAGTTTAAGAGTTCAAAGAAGAAATAAACAAACATGTAGATTAGTATCTTGTTAGTTCAAAATAAGAAACCATAATAATAAAAATTCATTAAGACTGAATCCTTTTTCCTAGATACGAAGGGGGAGCATAACACAATAAGTAAAGGTACCAAAAAAAGATGAATGCAATAAAATTTCTTACCTCCCTTGTCACATATGATGCTTAATTTTTGGCATAAAAATTTTCTTGCTCAGCCTATGACAATTATATTCTCTTAGAAATGCCCATCCATGAAGATATCATCTCTCTAATGTCACTTGTGTCTTAGTTTTGAAGTTTAGCACAATTTTGGCATAATAACATTAATATCAAAGACTTCAAGAAGGTATTCCTAAATAATAACCTTAAACACAAAAGAATTTTTTTTTTAGTGGTGTGAGTACTTGTATTTATATCTTAGATAACTAACTCTAACCATGGGTAGGTTAGTTTAAATTCTAACTTGGGTTGAGTCAAAATTAACATTGGTTAGGTCAGTCTAACTCTAGGAGGGTTAAAGGCACTCATGAAATATTGACATCTCTATTTCTAATATTTGTGAGGCATGACAAATCACTTTAGATATTTATCAGATGTGAGTCATATTTTTTAATATTTATGTGATTAAAAATTACTTTATTATCTCATTTGACTCTTTGAATTCATTTTCGACATAAATTCATTTTTTAGCAAATGAAATTCACTGATTTGATTTGGAATTTTTATTTAGGAAATTTAATTAGGATTTTCAATGTCATTAGTCTTGCTTAGTGATTTTATCTTTTGGAAATTGATTTGAATGTAATGAATTAATATATTAACATGCCAAAAAGTGCCAAATTACTAGGTTGTAATTTGATGAGGGTTATAACTAAACTAGGTTAGTATTGCATATGAGGTAATATACCATTTAATATATCTTCATCATGTTTCTATGAAATTAAATCCCTTATGCAGATGAATTTGGGGCATTTAGGTTATTTCTAGGTTTAAAATATGTTGGTTTTTTATAAATTAAACTAAATATTGATTTATGCATGGAGGTGGCCAAAATTATATGTATACAATAGGTTCATTGAAAATTAAATCATGGGACAATTCATTACCATATTTTGTACTTACTATTTTTGGATTATATCATCTTACACCCATATGTCCACAATTTGAGCTTCAATATGTGTCTTTATAATTATAAACAATCTAAATAATATTTTAAATCTTGGACTAATTGAGAGTCAACCCCATGTTTTGATATTTTCTACTTAGTCATGAATCTTAATGTTCATGGGTCCAAGTTTGTTAAGACATCATGTACATGACCTTAATTCAAAAAAATCCCCTTGGTTTTTATGTAAATTTATCTTGGAAAAGTGAGCTCATTTTAAAGAATATATTGAGGTAGATTTTTCTTTGTATTCTTCTTCATAATGGCATTCCAAGTATCTTTCTCCTTACTATCCATTTTATCTTTAATTTTCATTTTTTTTAAAGCTATTCGATGAATATATTTTAGCTTGAAATAATACTCATATAAGTTGATTGAATCCCTTCACACTGGAATAAATTATTTAAGTATCTTTGAAATATTATAATTTATTAAAATTAAGCTTCATTTATGTTTTGTGAATGTTCCCTTGATAAAGAATGTTATTCTACAACTCTTTGACATATTTCTTTCCCAATTTATTTTCTTGACTTTAAATTGTATTAGTTATATATAAAAACCCTCATAAAATATCTCCTTGTATAAAAATCCACTTTTTATAAAATCATTAAAACTTTATTTGGTTATGTCAAGTCACATGCACATAAAGCTTTTAATTTTTTATGACACAAAAATCTGATCCCAGAGGTTGGATTTTAGAACTACATAGAGATTAAGTTTTTGAATGAAAATTATGATACAAAGGGATTAAATTATGATTATCTAAAATAGAAAACATCATTAAACTCAATTAATTTATTTAATACGTCTATTTAAATTATAATGCAATGTCAGATTTAAAGTGTATAACAATAATTGCCTTGGTTTTGTCATGTAATACCTATTAATCATTATATTATTTCTCATAATTTTTTGTTAACAAAAGATAGTGGCATCCATTTAACTCCATCATTATCTTAGGTTAAGGTTGTATCATATACTAGAGGAAATGTAGTTGAGATACTAACACTTTAAATCTGACAATTTTTGTTAGAAAATCTACACATTTTTTAGGGTTTAGGGTTCCTAAAAAACATGACACATATATCTTCATTCCTTTACTAATTATTCAACTAGATGTAAGGAGTATATTTTCTCCTAAATCCATATAAATTTATTCAAATTAAACTTAAGCTATTGGATTGTATCTTTGAACATCAAGTTGGTTATTATTGTATGTGAAACCCATTATTTTATATTTTTATATAATGTCTAATGTAGTTTGCACAATCCTAAATACATCCAAGACTTTGTTGTGTCTTCTAGACACATTTGTGTCTATATCTCCACTTTTAAATTAGGAAACCAAACACTCTTTTTTGAGGCATATTTACTCTTTGGTATTTCAAACCCTACTACTAAAATATCATAGATCATAATCCTATCCAAAGTGATCACTCCACACTCTCCATAAAGAATCAAATATTGGTTTGGTATAAGTTGGTATGAGAAGACTTATGCTCTAACCACAATTGACATGATAGACCCATATCAAAATACTACTCTCAATTTGTTTAATGCATTGGAGGGACTCAAGAATAACTTCAACAAGCTCCTCGAGTGAAGCTTCCTTTTCTTACTTTATAGTTCTCTATTTTGCTGACTTGTTGTTGCTTTGATGATGTGAAGATTTTTATCTGGTGGTGAAGTTATAATGGGATATTAAATCCAATGGATATTTTAAATTTATACATGCTTTATCAAATTAATGTGATAAGTATACTCACTAGAAGGAACATGTTATTTTGGTGTTTTTATATGGTAGGATACTCCCTATTGTTTCCCTCTCTTATTTATTCTAGTTTTAGACCTTTTTGTAGTTGGGGGTGGACCCCACTCATTAAAAAACCACTACTATACTCATGTATTATTTGTATTTTGAGCCTTTTTTGGTTATGGTTTTCCTTGTTTTATCTATTTTTTGAGCCTTTTTTGTATTGGGTATGGTCCCTTTCAAATCCATTTACCAATAATAATAATAAAAAAAAAACTATCAAAAAGGGTCTCTAAAGAGGGAAATACCTAACCCTATGGATAAATATATGCACAAACACATATATATTTAAAAAAATATTTTTAGATATTAATGGAAACAATGGATTGTAGTATTTTCCTATCATACAAGCTATAATATTAACTCTATTAATAACTATAAATGCAAACTTATCCTAGATATCATAATGGATTATACATATACCTCATTTTCCTCACTTTATTCTTCTATATTGGATGAATAAGATGACCTACTTACTCTAGGTCTTAATAATATTCTTTAATATATTCAACATTCTTTTGCCTTTCTTAAAAACACCTTTATATATATACTTCCTCATGTGAAACATGTCATGTTGGGTTCATGCAAGAATTTATAAGTTTCCATATGTCCATAATTCAGTTTTATGCCTTCACCTCTTTCTTAAATGTGAGACATATGTTTATCTTACTTAATATCCAAGATAATTGGATTCAATAGTCATATTTAGACTTTTACATAAATGTATTGATATACACTCCACTCTTCCTAAGTTATTATGCATCAATACTTACATGAAAAAAATTGGGTTCTTCATTGCCCTATACACCATGTACATAATTTTGGTGCATACAATTATTATATTATATTATTTTTCTTTCCTCCATATACAACAAGAACCTTCTAAACCCATAAATTATGATTCTTATGAAATCAAACCCTTGCTCTCCATATTTCACTCAAATAAGTACTTGATCAATTATATGATGATATATGCATACTAATAACCTTTTCATAAGTATTCAAGTAAAACTTTCCTTAGATATAAAAACTTTACAACTTCCATGACCAACTCCAACTTTCTACATAGTCCTCAAACTAGACAAATTTGACAATCCACCTACTATGCAGACCATGTTGGAGATTTATTAAAAATAAGGACTTAGATATTTCTATGGAAGCAAGATTTACTTAATCCAGGGATGCTCCTACATTGGAAACCCTAGTTAACTAAAATAATATGATACCTTACTCACATCATGTTAAACTATTTTACAGTATAGCCATAATGACCAATCTCTATGAGATCTAACCATGTGGAATCTTTCATTGTGAAATTATTCCATTAAGTATAATTTGCACTCTTTTTCATGTATCCTCTTGATAACCTTAGATTCCAAAATGGTATATATGTACTCATTCTATATCTCAGGTATTTTATCTCTCTAATAAGGTTTTTATTCTTCATCCTCGTCATTATACCCTTCATATAAGTCATACAAATATTAAACATTAAATATAGGAAATATGTTGTCTACCTCCATGCAACTCAATCTCAGGTGTGTTTGCATAAAAATTACACAATATTCTAAAAGATAATTTTTAATTCCATTTTAACTTATTATTTATTTTCTTGGGAACCTCTCCTTTCGAAAATGTATCAGTATTAACTCTCCAACCTGTAATTCCATACTTATATGCTTCATATTTGCACTTCACATTTACATTTCACTTATATAGTTTACTACTTTTTTCCAAATTACACTTCTCTTGTTGGCATATCTCACACATATACGTTATGAAATGTTATACTTTTGGGCTTCCCCCATACATCTCCATGAATTCCCATAGTTTTGTGATTTCTCTTGGGCTACTTCCATACACAATCTAGAAAGGTATTTTTTTCATTTTGATATTCATTTAAGTGTTATAAAAAAACTCTTAATGCATTAATATTAAATCCCATTGATTGATTTTATCTCTAACCAATAATATTAACAAAATTATGAGGATTCTATTAAGAATCTATATTTTTCCATCTATCTACAATGACATGTCAATATAAAACTTTGATTTATACCCAAATTATTCACAAGGTCCTAAAAAATTACTTGAAACCTTTATATCTTTGTCTTACAGTATGTTACATGAAAATACATACAATATTACCACCTCTATGAAGAAATAATTTTTAATATTCATGGCATTAATCATATTCTTAAATGCAAGAAACTACACTATCTTGAAATATATAATGACAAGCATGAAAATAGTCAGTCATTTTCTATGTTTTTGGTAGTCTAAACACAAAATCCATACTAATATCATTCTATGAAATTTTTGGAATAGGTAGTGGTTAATATAACTATGCATTTTGAGCTTATCCTTTTTCTAACTAGAAAATACTACACTCTTACACAAATTAATGCACATAAAAAATCATATTTGGCCAAAAGTAACTCAACCAACTACACGTATGTCTCACCATTCAAAAAATTACTAGCTAAGTATTTGTTGTGATTTTTTTGGGATCAAATTATCATGCATTAACCCTCTAGATATTCATCTCTAAACACAAATACTTATTATTTGGAGTAATCCAATCATGACATCCTATAAAAAATAAATGGTTTTGTATATGAATTCCATGCATGTCTAAAATTATCATCTTCTATGTACAACTCCTTAAAATAATCAAATCCTATGAATTTAATTTGCATATAATTCACCAAGAGAAACATTATACATATCATGTTTGTAAGTCTATTCAACTTTACACTTTTTATTTAAACACAAATGAGTAATTTTGTAGAAATTAAACTCACTTCATGTGTTGATTAAATTTCCCTTCACAATTTATGAATTAAAATGATTGGTGGATATGTAAAACATAAAATATTTTTAAAATATTTAATTTCTCCACTTCTTGAGCTCTTTCAATACAATATATAAACCTTAGTCATAATATTAGTATTTTTAATTTTATTATATGGGTTTTATGCATAGCCACATAGCTTTATGAGGTGGACTCTAATGTTATAATATCAATAAAAAGTATTCACTCCAAGGCATGGGTTATATGGTATTGGGTTTTGTAAATAACCTATTGGTAGAATAATAGTGAGCAAGGAAGATTGTTTACCACAGATGGTTCAGATATGAATGAATCTAAATCTAATTTAGATAGGTGGACTGATGATGGGTTTAACCTAAGTTAGGTAGGACTTTAAAATAAAATAAAAAAGGAGGGAAAATTAGGGTAGGAAAGGAGGTTTGTGGATCACACCAGATGAAACCTTTCAAGACTTATAATTACACTATAGCTTGGATAAGAAACAATAGACTAATGCTTGTTTTAAGATATTATAGCACAGTAGCAACCAAACATGGTTAAGATTTAAAATTAACTAAAATAAAACATACCTAAACACATGAAATTAATTTATTATGTTTTTTAGACTGTAATAACACATCTACAAGAGGGGATTATGATTTATATGCAAAATGCATCTAGATGAGTTATAGCTTAATATGAATGACTATATATGAAATATATAAATCATAAAAAATGAAAATACTAAGAAACCATAATGATAGAACTTCTTACATAATCCACAACTCGGATAAGAATCAATATTTTCACATAAAGACTAAAATTGAACTTCTTAAAATTTCCTATTAATCTTAACAACCAAAATTATCCTCCCTTTGGGGATAGGAGGTTATAAATATAAATAGAATGGGATGGAGAAGGCCTCTTCTCTCAATAAAAGTCTAAAAATACATATAAAAATAGAATTACATTCTAATCTCATGAGAAGTGTGCATGTATAATAGATAACCCAAAATATAATTTCATATCTATATACATGCAACGTATATTTAGAACTAAAGTTCTAAATTAATAAAAACATGAAAGTACATAGTTATATTTAGATGGGTGATAATGTGAAACTACTAGTTGAAGAAGATGATGGAGTGATATTTATAAGAACTAAAGTAGCTACATTTGTTCCTTTTGGAATTAAGATGATCCCACTTGGAGATTACATGACTACAAATCCTAAAAACTAAGTACCCTAAGATGATAGGGAAACACTATTAGTTGACTGCATGTTTGACATTGACCCTGAAGCTATTTATTTTGATCTAAGTTACTTAAATAATACATGTACTACTTATAACTCCTTATTAGTGATGTAAAAATTGAGAAAAGAATATTTGAAGAGTTTTATGCCTTCAACCATCAACCTTGTATGTTAAACTTCCAAGCTATTAAACTTTGTTCATAGAGATTTAATTCTTTGCACTTAATATTTATCAAAAATTACCAATTGAAAATTTTCATCATTAGTTCTATATATTATGCCTTCAACTTCCTCCTTAAATTTATTTGGATCTTCTTGGAAGAGGTTTTCAAAATTTAACATGCTAACTAATTTACCTATAGGAGTAAACACATTAGTGACCCTCATGTCTTTCATAATTTCTAAGACTTCACTTTCATGATTTGTAAAATTTCCCAATAGAGTCTTTATTTGGTTATTCCAATTTAGGGAAGCATCCATTTTTTTAATTCCATATTTGAGGCACCATGATGAATCCATATTGGACATTAAGTTCAATTTTTTGAAGGCACTATTTTTGGGGCATTGAACCAAGAAAATTAATTTTTTCTCTAGCTCTTTCATTTGGTGATAATGTTTGGTCACATTTATTCTATTTGATTGGTTTCCTACTTTGGAAATTCATGTATTATACACAATGTTATAAAACTTAGTATCTTCACTCTTCACACAATCAATTATCTCCTAAGGAGAATGTATATTTTTCCTCTGCTACAATCTTTGATGTGCTTCATCTATGATTTTATACATTTATTTCATAGCTTCACCAATTGAGTCCACAATAGAGAATAATTATTCAATATATTCTTTAGGATCTTTTAGATTCTTTTTGGTTTTATTTTCTAAGGGAAATATATTTTCTCTTTGTTCAAATTCCATTTCTTCCCTTATATCCAAATTCAATTCCTTCCTCTTCCTCAATCTTTAGATTATTTCATTCTTTTTATTGAACTGAGTATAGATTATAGGTAACTCTATGACAATGAGGTTATGTCTCTCATCAATTTTATTTTACATATTTTTTACTATTGGGGAATAAAAAATTATCTTAGTTGTTCATTTGGTGGGATTAGGTCTTTAGGTGTGGAAGGTGGAGTCATTGGAGTAGGTGTTATTGTTGGTGGTGCCAAAGATGCACTTATCTATATTGGAAAATAAAGAGGTGTATGGAAAATACTATACTATGGTGAAGGTTATCTTAATAGAGTGACTTTAGCCACATACATGTTTGATCCTAGGGTTTGCTCAATGGTCATAGTGGCTGACAGTATGGGTGATGACTATGGCATAGGAAGCTTTAGTTGTGCTAAATGTTTCTTAAGGACTAGTTGAATTCTAGGGTTATAGGTAGAATTTTTTTTCTCTACTATGAAAATAAAACCATTTATTTGGATCCTTTATTTTCATTGAATAATAAATAATGATAAAATCAACATAACAAGACAAAATAATATTTAAAACAATTGAAAGAAAATATACACCTATAATATCTATACTAGAAATAGATGAAACCAAAGAAGAAACTATCTCATTTATGTTTCATCTTTTCTCTTCCTTGAGTATTTGTGGGTGTAAGGTACCAGCCAAAGTTTTTTCTTGTTATAAGCCTTCCAAAATCATAACTTTATCCTTTTCCAACTCTATCTCTTCATTATATGGGGCTACTTCTTCACTCAATTTAGGTCCAATCCCCTTCATTATTTTCATATCTTCTTTATCTCCATTAATTTAATATTAAACTAAATATATCACATTATATAGGATATTCTTCCTCTACTTCTTCCTCATTAAGATATTCCTCTATGGTGGGAAGACCAAGTGATGGCCTTTATTTTAATTGCTTGCCCTTTGAGGAGGTGGAAATATCCTTGGGTTTCCTCTAGTAAGTGACCATGGGAGGAGTGGAAGGTGAGGGGATGGTTAAATGACTGAAATAATTATATTAGTAGAAAGAATCATTGTAGGTGGTGGTGAATGAATGATTGGAGGGATAATAGTGGTGGAGGGAATGATGAATAGAACATGGGTTGCCTTGATATGTAGTGATTATGTAGAAACCTCCTAGCTGAAGGTAGTGGAAGGATGTGGTCTTCCTAGAGGTGATTAAGTAGAATAAGGATCAAATGAAATATACATGAAATAAGCCTATAGAAACTCAAGGAAACTAACTTGGGTGATAATTGTAAGTGGTAGTAGAGGCATCATCAATAATGTGCTCTTCAACTAGTCCCAAGTAGAAGAAAGATATGATGAAATAGACATGAAAGAAGACTATATAAAATTATAGAGACTAACATATGTCACAATTTTAAGTGGTAGAAGAGGTTTCACCAAAAAATGTGATCTTATACCAGTCTTAATGAGGTTTAGTTCTATCCTTTGTAGTGGTTGTCACTAAAACTATATAAGTAGTATCTAAAGATATAGATGGAAATTATGGATGGGATATACCTCTTATAATTTACCTCATTATTTTGGGATTAGAATCCCTCTATATTCTAGACTCTTCCTTCTATAAATCTATTTGTTCTCCTATATGAGAGAGAAGTTGGTCTTACCCTTCTAAATATTATTGCTAAGTTGAAGGCCACTAATGGCTCCATGTTTTTTTATTTTTTTTCCATATTCTTAAATTGTTCTTTAGTTATCTTAGTATTGTATTGAATATCCTAAGTAAATATCATAGACATTTTTTTGTATTTCATCCTTGTCCATGCCTCAGTATCATCTGATGCATTCATAAAAACATCATGATCATTTGACCATATGAAATGTTCACCTTCTACTTTTCCTTGAGCTTCTTGAGGTATGCCCTAATTTTCTTCCAGGGGTACCATTCCATAAATTGGACCACCTTCAAATTATATTAGGACCTGGATTTCCAAACATGGTTAAAATTTGGCGTAACCATAAATTAAAGTTATCCAATACTCAAATGATTTTCTTAATAGTAGGCATGATACTTAAGGCCAAGTTATTCATAAATTATGTTGTAAGGTTAAAAATCCACCTCCTATTCTAAAATTTTATCTAAAATCTGGCATGGTAGAAATAAAGGAGG
The DNA here is from genome assembly GCA_037957365.1 of Torreya grandis. Classification (NCBI taxonomy): domain Eukaryota; kingdom Viridiplantae; phylum Streptophyta; class Pinopsida; order Cupressales; family Taxaceae; genus Torreya; species Torreya grandis. The sequence continues at coordinate 5,847,546 of JARHVA010000187.1, forward strand.
TTCCCTTGTCACTTCAATTATAATTACTATTCAATTAGGTTAACACCAATAGTCCCCTATTTTACCAATGCACCTTGTTATATTTTTAGACACCCAAGGAATATGGATGCCATGGATTACCTAATATACTTGAGGGTATATTTCCTCACATATCCTTTTAATTTCATTCTTGAGTCTATAATAAACATGAAAAAGTAATATTCACATATTACATCACCTAAATATTATGTTGAGGGTTTCCATGGCTCTTCATGTATCCTATGAACTATGCCAAAGATTACATCCAACAGATATGACATCCTATAAAATTTGTCAAAAGCTAGCCTTTGATCAAGATATAACATTTATGATTTCAATCTATCACTTATGACTTCCCTAGGGAAACTAACTTGTCTAAATTTGAAATAATGTCTAAAAAAGGACCCATTCCACTTGTATATATATTATGCTCTCACAACCATATATTTTATTTAGGTGGGCCACAATATAGGTCTAAATTTTACAATGAAATTGGAGGAAATGCATCCCTTGGGATATAATCTCTATCCCTTAACCAACCATTATTTTAGTTTCTCATCTATTGTATTGTGCTTAATCAAAAAATTGGTCGAGACATGGTTATAGGTGGTCTCAAGTCATGGAGTTTGAGATACCTCTCAAAATCCTTTCCATAAATCATTTTATTGATATTTTTTACTTTTCTTAAGATGCAAGCTATAAACAAATGGAAATGTAGATGACCTATTAATAAATCCTAGCTTGGAGAAGATAAATCCTACTTACACTATAATTTTTTGATACACTAGATATTCAAGGTCATAACCACCATGGATCCACTAGACCTAACCAAGGGATATCTTACCATAATAACATAACTAGAGAGGGTTCTAAAGCCTCTAGTTAAGTAAAACTATACAATAACCCTTTCTTGGTCCTATGTTTTCATATTCACTAATTAAATGTAAATTAAAAGCTAATCTAGTGCTCACCAGAGCTTATGGCCCAAAGTTGGGGTAAAAAACTAAACATGCATAGAATAATTCTAATTAAGCTATGTATAGATATAACCCTAATTCATGGAGAGAGCAATATATTCAAAATCCATTACCTATGCTACTTATTTATACTAAAATAGAGGAGTAAAGCTAGAGATAATTAACTTAAATATAAGCTCATCAAAACTCAATCTCTCCCTTGGTTAAAGGTACTTCTCAAGAGGTTGTTATGGTTTGTAAGGATCACTAAAATAGGCCTAAGAATCCAAGACTTTTCCATAAGGCAAGATTCTTCTCCAATTATAAACCCTAAGAAATAAATCCTCAATTATAATGGTTAAAGATCTTATTGTAAAGAAGCAAAAATGAATATTTAACTCTATTGTCTCTCTAATAAATGGTGAAATGAATGTGTATATATAGTTGAATCTAATCCTAAACATTTTTGAAAGTTTAGCTGGCAGGCTTAGCCCAATTTGATTTTCTATAGTTATTTGATAAAAATAAGTTAGGTCTAGTATATGTTAGCCAAGGATAACCTATACCCATAATATTCAAATATCAATTCAAATACTAGGTATCCTAGGCCAACATTAATCAAAAAATGTCAAAAAGGTTTTTAATCTTAGGTAGGGGTTAAGTAAGGTGGTGAATTGTTTAGAGGACTGTATAAAGGAGTTTTCAAATCTTAAAGAAGTGTATAGGAGATGATTGTGTATATATCAAGTTGTGATATAGTGGACAATAATCTTATGAAGTACTAATGGTCTAGCCACCCCTTTCCTAGTGCACCCCTTAAGGTGTACACTCAAAGAGATTAAGACTTGGTGCATTTTTGTAAGAGAAAAATCATCAATAATTTATAAAGTTTATAAATATTATGTCTATATATACTCCACACTCAAGATCATCATGTGTCACTTAGGTGAAACATGGGATGGTTCTTTGAGAAAAGAACATAACAACACACAACACTGAAGCTAAATAAATTGTAGTATTTTAAATAATAAAATAATGGAAAGTAAATGACTAAAATGAAATATCTAAAAATAAAAAGTAATGTATGTGTACCTTAACTTACCTTTATCATAAGATGGTTATCAGATGTGTTTATAGTTTTGATCATAGACAATGCAAAAAATTGCTTTGGATAAACCTAAGGATACAAAACTAAATATAAAAAATAGAAAAATAGGAAATCCAAGATAACTAAAATAATGTAGGCATGACGTACTTGGAAATTTGGTGAGTTAAGGTGATAAATTATAAGTTAAGACCAAATGACCAAGTTAAAATTTAGAGTAAATTGAGTAACCAAAAAACTAAGGCTATTAAATGAATAAAAAAATAAAAGTAAACCTTAAGTAATAAATGTAAACAAACCAAGTCAAACTAAGGATACAAGTAAAAAATGGTAATCAAACATCAATGTAAAAGAAGTGATAATCCTTATTTAAATAGAAATGGGTAGGCAATGACAAAAAAACATTTATGAGTGAGAAGTAACAATCCTTATTAAATCATCAATAAAAAAAGTGAATAAAATGAAAAAGAACATTGATGAGTGAGAAGTAATAATCCAACCTCACTCAACAATGTAAAGAGTACTAAAAATTAGACATGGATGTAGTTTCCTACAAAAAGGAAGTACAACAAAAATATAAATAAATGCAATTATCTAAAAAAAAAGAGTGACAACAAAAAATCAAAATAAACCAAGGCAACTTGAGAAATGTAAATCAATGTTATAAATAAGATAATCCAAAGTCACTCAAGATTATTTTGTTTTAAGTATAGATAAAGATAAAACAAAGTAGTGCAAGCATGTTTTAAGATGTGAAGAACAAGGAATGCATAAGTGGGGAAACACATTTAGAATCAAACATTCCTATCAAGATGGGAAATGAAATGGGTAGTGGGGAAAATGAAGGAAAAATCAAGGTATAAAAACTATTTATTGAAGTCAAGACACTTAGTTTAGGTTTGTCAAAACAAGAGGACTTTTAACATTAAGGAATTTAAAGAAATTTTCTTAACCATAAATATTGGGTCACCAAATGAAGTATGAATAATTTTCCATGAAGTATATATGCATGAAAAGTTAAATTTACATACCTTCCCACATCATGTTCCCTATTCTTCAAGACCTCTTACAAATCCATCAGTCTACTGCAAAGATTGGGTAGTTGTGTGAGAAATTAGGTAGAACTATAGATTATTTTTTATTCTCCTATCCCAATCGACTATCCTACCACATCCCAATGGACCTCAACTATATCATGAGGCCAACTATGAAGTTTTATCTTTGATTTAGGATAGAATATGTGTTATAAATCACATCTTTTGATGTGATTTTAAATTTTGACTTTGTATGTTTCCTTTTGACCATTAAATTTTGTTTTAAATGATTTGGCTTTTAAATTTTCATGGATTTTTTATTCCTCCATATGGATTCAAAGAACCAAACATGGGTGCTAAAAATGACTATCATTTGAAAATTTTTAACTTAGTTTCTAAGAAAGATAACTTAGAGAGCATGGCATCAAAAAGTCTTATTTATTCATGTGAAATAAAAGTTTTATCTTATATTTGACCTTATTTAATCCAAAGTGGAATGAAAGGAAAGGAAATTAAGGATAATTAACATGAAACAATTTTAATTACTTCAAATCACAAAAAAATGTGACAAAGGTAAAAAGGGATACAATGATAGGTAAGTATGATTCCTTATCATAAGAATGTATGAAATTGTAGGGAATAATGCTAACATAGTTTATTATGCAAGTTTTATCTAAAAAAATAAACAAATATTGAAGTTGATAATATGGGATCACAAAATTGTAACCATTTCTTAACATTCTATAAAAGGAACACTTGGTTGAACAAAGGTGTTTTGAAATAAAATATTGATTATATGAGGAAAGCCTAGTCATATCCATGGTATTACATTGTATCTCATAAAAAAGAAACCTAATTGGGTGAAAAAAGGTAAAAGTGGTATTTGTGAGGAGGGATTTTTCTTATCCATGGTCTTACACTACAACTTATAAAAGAGAAACCCAAGAGGGTACAAACAAATCATGTGAAAATAAAAATGGTATTTCTTAGGAGAGCTTGGTCATATCCATGATGTTACACTATAAATCATAAAACATAAACCCAAGAGGGTGAAAAAATCATTGGAAAATATCAAACATAATAAGAAAAATTAATATATGAAAAGAATTAATGAGGAAAATTGGGTGCTATCCACAATATTATGATAAAACTCATGAGAAAAAGAAACCAAAGGACCAAGGGAAGGACTAAGGTTTTTAGAAAAATAAACTACTATAAAGGGTGAGACCCATGTATATATATTACAAAAAGTTTTAATAATATGGCATATATAAATATGATAAGAAGGGAAATAGTTAAGCAAAGTATTTCTTCAAGAGTTGCACATCTATGGACTCTTTGAAAACATTTCCTTCATTAAATTAGAGGTGATAGGTGATATGTCCAAGAATATCTTTCACTAAACAAGGGCCCCACAATTTTTGGGCATATTGACTTCTTTATCATTGGTATAGTCTAATTTAAGGACTAGATCACCAACATTGAAATTATAGACTTTAACCTTTTTATTATGTTATTTGGAAATATGAGCCATGTATTGGTGATTATGTTACAAAGCATCTAGACAGTGTCATCAACAATATCAATAGTATGAAGGTAAGCTTAATGTATTTATTCATTAGGAATGATAGCATGAAGAGATATATGTAAGGAGAGAAGATTAAATTTTAATTGTAATACATACTTGAAACCATAGACTAAAAACAATGGTGTTACCCTAATGGTAGTATAAATGCTAGTATGATAGGCCCAAAGTGTAGGATATAAATTTAGGTGCCAATATATTTGGGTTTCACAAATGGTATTTTAAAGGATTTTATTGAGAATTTTAGTTATGGCCTCAACTTGGCCATTACATTATGGAAGGTAGGGTGTGGAAAATTTATGGGATATTTTTTATTTAGCACATAACTGCTTCATATCCTTGTTCTTAAAATTTCTACCATTGTCAAAAATTATAGTATAGAGAACTATAAAATGACAAATTATTTGGTTAAGGATAAATTTAGAAATTTTTGTTATTGTGACGTTGACTTAAGGCTTGGATTCTAACCATTTGGTAAAATATTCAATATTTGTGATGATAAAAACAAGCCCATCTTATGACTAAGGTATTTTTTAAATGAGATCTAATCCCCAAATGGAAAATGGCAAAGGAGATTACACAATTTGTATCTTGGCTAGTTTTGAATAGATTATACCATCATCGATTTGGCAAGGACTACACTTTTTAGTGAAATCTATAGAATACTTTTTAAGAGTAGGACAAAAGTATCCCATACATAAGAATTTGTGTGTTGTATCATGTCCACTACATGGACCACTAAAAATGACCCCATGTTATTGTTCAAGGAGAGGAAGGACCTCTTATTTAAAAAATTATATTAGGGTACCTTATATGTTATAATAATAAAGGGTGTTGTATCGAAAGACATTTAAAATATTGTTAATGAATTCTAGTCTTTTCACAAAAATCCATGTTCAGAGTAAACTTTTGATGTTTAAAGAATTGGATAATGTATTTATACCATAGGCTCTATCAAATGGTGATAACTTAAATATGATAGATAAGTGAATCTTATAGTTGGACAAAAGATGGTACTTTATTATTTGAATAATAAATTGGGAATCACTAAGAGTTTGATGTAGATGAAATAAGGATTCAAAATAAGTAATAGAGTCAATGATAGAGTTTTGATATCTTGGAATGGGCTCATTAGTAAAAGTGGCAAATTATTTGGTGAGTGTAATAGATATTTGATAATAAGTGATAAGATTTTCACTTTTACATTGCTAATCACTATTAACCTAATGGTAGATGAGTTGGAAGTCACCCAAATCATGTAACTATGGAATAATTAAGTCAAGTGTTAATTTCATGCATAGGATTAACACTTCATATTCTATCATGTTATTATTGATATCAAAACTAACCCTAAACTCCAAAGGGATTATTTTACCATGAGGACTAGTAAGAATACAATCTGCCCTAACTCCTTTGAGACATTTAGTGCCATCAAAGTTTAGGGTCTAGGTGTCTTCATTGAAATCGGTGGTGATTTTGGTAAGTTATTCAATAACTACTTTGGATTTAGCAGTATTGGGAATGACATAGGTATATTCTTGATTACTTACTTATAAATCAATAGTGAAGTTATAAAAGTAATCTTTGAGAGAGATACCTGATTAAGACCTCTAATATAGAGAATGTTATAATTGAGAAGACTATATTGAAGATGATTGGTAGTGGTTATGGGTGCTTCAGTGAGTTGGTTGACAATGACTTTCCCTTTGACAAATTTTTGTGTTGTGATTTGAAGGTCACATTCCACTAAGAGAACCATCCACTTTCCAATTCTATCTCTAGGTAGAAAGTCTTTGGAGAAAAAGTTATGAAGTGTGTTGGAATTAACTATGACATAGGTTATTTGATAGAGCATGCACTGGCAAATCTTTTCAACTATGAATTTATAATGAGGAAATCACATTCTAATTTGGTATAACATTTTTGGTAATAAATGAGGCCAAGACTAATATAATAAATATCATACTCTCTTATAGTATAATATTGTTGGGAAAACATTACCCTAACTAATATAGGTGTATAATAAGCGTAAAAAATCAAAATACAATCTTTGGAAGGTGGACAAAGGGTAGATGCGTGAAGTATTGATTATTTAATGTTTTAAAATGCCTTATAATAATGATTATTCTATTATAAATCATTACCTTTATTAATAATTTAATTAAAAAAGTATATGTGATAAGCCATTTTGGGGATGAATCATCAGATTACCCCAAGCTTATTGAAGTAAGTACAAATGTCTATAATGGAATGAAGAATAGGCATTTTGACTATAGCATTGAGTTTAGTAAGATAAAAATAAATATCATGAAGAGAGACTAATAACCCTAGCACTTTACCAAATATAATGCTAAAGACACATTAATAGGAGTTGAGTCTAACTTTATACTTGATGATTCAATAAAAGATGATGGATAAAATTAGAGAGATGGATTTTGAAATTTTTGGATTTGGAGATGAGATAATCCACATAGGTTTCCACAATATTATGTATAAGGTCATGAAAAATGTGGGTCCTAGCCTACTGATAGGTAGCTCCAACATTTTTAAGGCTAAAGGGCATCTTAACATAGCAATAAGTGCCCCATTATATAGTGAATGTTATTTTGTTTTGGTCTTTAGGGGTGATGTGAATTTGACTATATCTCAAAAAAACTCTATGATAAACAAAATTTCATAGCCAAAAGTGGAATATATGATGGCATCTATTGAAGGTAATGGAAAATTATCCTTGGGATATGTGAGGTTGAGATTGTGGAAGTTGATGTAGATGAAAATAACCATGATAACTTTTTTGTGAATGGGAACAATGTTTGACATTCATTTGTAATATTCTATAGGTTTAATAAACATATAATCTAATAGTTTGGTAATTTCTTTATGACATAGGGTGAAGATTTTAGGGGAAATTTTCATTATTTTTATCAAATGGGTTTGGCATTAGGGGTATGTGATTATTTTGTACAAAATGATACTAGGATCGATACTAGGCATGTCCTCATATGACCAAGTGAAAGTATCATGATATTTATCAAATAATAAACTAAATTTATCATTCTCAATCAATGTGAGTTCTCTAAAAACTATTATAGGTTAAGGATATGAGGGTGTGCCATATTATAACCTTGTGGTTTCCTAGATAACCATAGCATTTTCATCTTGAAAATAATATGGTTCATTGTGAAGAGAGGAAATGGCATTGGTTTTAGGATCGATGATATAAATGAAGTTTTTAAAATGAGGGGCCTTTTGCTTTAAATTCTTAAGTTTATGATGTTACTAAGGAATTTGAGGTTTTATATCATGGAAAAATTCAAGTACGGATTCATCACAAGGTAACATAGGTAGAGGTCCATAATATTCCACATCTACTTCAAAATAAACAATTTTGTTACCATGGTAATCATATTCAAAATGTATCTAGTGTGCATTTATGGACTTAGCATCAAGAGTGATCTTAGGAGGAGGTGAAGTGATGAAAGAAGATTAATTAGATTTAATTGGTTTGCAAATAGGTGTATCTTTGGAATCATTAATAGGGAAAATATTTGGTATAAACATTAGTTAGGTAGGAGATATAAAAGGTTTAAAAAGTTTTGGATGTGTGAGAGGTAATATTTGTTCAACCACTCAATGAGTATTGAGAAGTGGAGAATTAACTGGAGCTACATGACCTTTATGTTATAACTCAATATCCATGGAAATAGTGTGAAATTCACTATAAAAATCATGTATTTTATCAAAGGCTTACTAATAGTGTTGAATATCCAAGTCTCTTGATTTATCATGGGATATAATGTATCTATCTTTAAAGTGGGATAGATAGTGCATGTTTGTGTCTTCAAAGGAACTTCCAGGTGAGATGCCTAAATTCCTAAATTTATGAGGTGACATGGTTAAAGGGTATTTAAATAACTTGGACACTTCATGATCATTTAATGTGAAATCATATTCTATATAATATGTTTCATGTGAATTCTATGGAGGAGGAAAGTTACTGATCTCATCGATAATAGGGATGGTATGATCACAAGGTAATAAGGAAGGAGGAATCCACTCTAAAATGTAAGGAGGTAGATTGGTAGTATTGCATGTGTTTTAAATTTTTTTGGGTTCATCATCATTAGAATTAGCAAGAGTGACTTGTATGTCTAGAATCATATTAATAAATTTAGGTAAAGGTGAATTATTAATTTTTGGAATAGTGGGATTCTGATACCATGATTTAGGATTAGGAAGTTAAATAATCTAAGGGTTAAGATTGGCCTCATGTTTATATTATTATCCATTATGAATAAAATTGATAGATTGGCTTTTAAAAGAGGCAATAGCCCTCATACGGTGAGTCCATGGATGACTTAGGAGTATATTATAGGATAATGGTAAGTCAAGAACCATAAGCTTATAACATATAGTTTTGAGTCCAATAGTAAGAGGGAGATAAACACAACCAATTAGATTTTGATTGGTCTTGTTGAATTCACAACATGTGAAATGAGTTTTCTCAATATGATCTTTTTTATAATTGAGTTGTTGAATGAGCCAAAGATATGTCACATTAATTTTTGACCCTTCATCTACTAATACATTTTGAATGAGGGTGGTATTAATGGATATTTTAATAAATAGATCTAGATCATTGGCTCAAAATATAATTTCATAGTTGATCATGTCCTCTTCAAGGAACTCTATGGAATTTTTTGAATAAGGACAAATAGTTTCAATGGTATGAACTTATGTTAGTTGAATCTTATGAAAATGTTTATCCTCTTCTGAGGAAGATGGTTCTTCAATTTCTTAGAGTTATTGCATTAGGAATTTATGATGATAGGGAGAAGTGCAAACTAACTCCATGAGATGGATTTCATAAGGCATAAAGTTGAGTCCCTTTAAGAACTTCCAACGAGAGCTGAAAGAAGAAGAACCAACACAAGGCTTGGAAGGTAAAATATGTTTAGTATGAAGAGAAGTAGTTAGAGGTTCAGATTGAGGAAGTGGTTCCTCATTGATTTCTAAAAGTAAGTGAGTGGTAGTAGTATCTTTGATAAGTTGATCTTCTAGTGATAATTTCTTTGGTTTTGTGATATGATCTTTGTGGGCCAGTTAACATTGATAATTGACCCTAGCCACATTCATGTATTGGGAATTGGTATAGTATTGATCATAATAGGCATGAATCACACAAATATCTTTGTTTGGTTATTAAGGGTTAGATGTAGAGAAAGTTTTTGGATTGTTATAGGAAGAATATTTGGAAGCTTTTTTCTTTTGAGGATCACTAACATAATCATTATGATGGATTTTTATCATGGAATCATGATTGAATGAATCTCCTTGCATAAAATAAATGATAAATTTTATAAGCCCTCAACATGTTTCATGGGAATGACCTATATTTTCAAGAAACCAATAAAATTGATAAGGATCATATCATTTAGGGGGGTTACTAGGATACTTAAATGGATTAGAAGATGATAAAATCTATTTAATCTATTACACGATTAATGCATATGAGAAGGTTAGCTATTTTTCACTTTGTCTACTTCTAGTTTTGGTTGAGGAGGATTGTCAGTGATTACATTGGTTTCATGTTTGAAATATCACATGATGGTTTTAGTGGTAGGTTCAAATTGTTTCATTAGAAAATATTGACACTTAGCTTGGTTAAGGGCATCATTTAAAGTTTAGGGAATAAATTTTTTAACCTTATATTAGAGGGAAGGTCTTAAGGCCATTATGAAAAGTTTGAAAAAAATTTCCTTAGTCATGTTGTGATTAGATTTTTGAGCTAAAGATCTCCATCATTTGATAAAATCATGGATTGATTTGGTAGGGGATTGCTTAACATTGATGAAATGACCAAGACAATTTTTTGGAAGGTCATTATGTTAGAATTCTTTAACTAAAGGATTGACTAAATACTCACGTTTCCATATATAATGTTGGGGAAGTTGGTCATACCATTATAATAAATCATTGGTGAAGGTTTTAACTAAAATTTTAGTAATGGCAAAGGTATTAGTTTTGATCCATTCTTTATAAAGATTATTGAATGCCTTGAGAAAAGATGTAAGTTCTTTAGTCCCATCATATTTAATAATTGGAGATATATTATCAATATTAATAGATATAATTAAAAGGGGATAAAGGCTTGTTTTGAATGTGTTAAAACATCTTATTATGCATGATAGTTTGGGAATGACATTTCTCATGGCATCTTTTAGATGTGTAAGAATAAAATTTTGATTATTTTGGGGAAGAAGAACAAGATGCTGACTAGCTAGGTTTATCAAATGATGTTGTAGTTTCATCATTTGAGAGGTGTTATATGTTTTCATGATGTTCATTTGTTACACTATTTGTGAAAGAATTTTAGTTTTATCAATAGGTGGATTGGTGTTGGTAAGAGGATTCCCCCAAATTGGTATTAGGGAGAGGGTTACTTGGTTGCAGATTGGTAGGAGGTGGGTTGTTGGTGTTGATAAGGTTTATTATGGGGTTATTTTTTAGGCTTATGCCAATTTTTCTCATAATATGGTAGGATGTCTAAAGGTGAGAATTATCTTGATAAGTATGAAAAGAGTATGATCCATCAATCTAATCTATCGGAGTGATATGAACCATAATACAATCAAAAGATGAGGGAGGTGAAAGGTGCTCCAAGAGTGAGGATTTTGTTAGGTAGTGAAGGTAGGAAGAAAATAACATCCCATATAACATCTAAATGGATTCATGTTGCCAAAAAAAGATTTTGATAGGGGATTTCATGATGCTTGAAGATAGATTCTAAAATCAAGAAGCAAGGAGGGAAAATAGGGTTAAAGTCATCCAAACATAAAATAGTATTGACCAATAAGGATAGATTTGACTGGGTCAACATAGTATATGAAAATTTTCCATAGAATAGGATGTAAAAGACAAAGTTGAACTACTCAACTATGTGTTTTGGATGATAAAATTAAAATAGATTAGAAATATAAATTGTAATACAGGTTGAATATGTATTATAGATGAATAAATTAAATAGATGAAAAAGATACACATTCAAATAGGTTGATTATGTACTTCAAAGGGGGAAGTGGATAGGAAAATAAGGTACATAGTTGGAAAGGGTGACTATGTAATGAAGGTAAGTAATATTGATAGCCTATAAGAGATTATGTCAACATGGATGACTATGTTCTAAATACATGGAAACATTTTGAAAGATAATATATAAATAAGTAAAGTAGATAATGCAAGCAATTAATTCAATGTGATTGATCTAATTTGAAACACACATCAAAAACCTTGCACTAACACTGACTAATGCAAGTTTTAAATACAAAATACAATGATCAAAGAGAAAATAGAAAACTTGATTGTAAATTATAACTAATTGGTTGCTCCTAAATTTTTTTTAGTTATAATAAATTTATAAATTAATGTGATGGGAAGTTGGCTATAAAAAGGAACTATAAAGTAATTTATTGATAGTTTTAGTTAGTTTAGGCTAAAAGGGATCTATATTGGTGATGGTATTGGCTTGGTATTTGGGCCTACTTCCCCTTTTCAAAATATCATAGTGATAAGGGTGTTGGGTGATTTACCAATATATACCATCAACCATGTGTTTATGCTTGGCCATAAAACCAAGTTGGCTTCCCCTTGGTAATGAAATACAAGTAGGTAAACCTTGGGAAGAAAATGTTTTATTGTGTTAAATAGTTTGAAAGTGTGTACAATAGAGAAAAATAGTGTGAATAAATTGGTAAATTAAAAAACTACCTAATTAGTTGATGTTTTTTACTCTAAGCATGCAAGAAACTAACTAATTTATAGAAAGATAGGTTAATTACATTTACTATCAAGAGTACAGAGTCAATTTAGGTGACACTATATGTAAAAAATATAGAATAGAGTCGATAGGGTTGCTACTATTATATGAAATTAAGATATGAAATAACATAGTCAAACATGTTAGCTATGTATTCTATAGAGAAGATAGGATACAAAACTATGTCGAGCTAGTTGACCTAGTTCATTGTAGGTTTGTAGTTTTATAGACTAAAAACTTGTGAAAATAAATATTTTAAATGAAAAACTAAAATGAAAGAGAAGGTAAGAATGAACCTTAGTGGTTTTTAAGATGATTATTTTGAAAATTTAATGTTATGTTACTCAATTTCTGATTAAATATTCTACAAACAATGTCAACTGGGTCGATAGAGTTTACAAAAAATGTGTTAAAAAAAGAATCTATGAATAAAGTTGACTGGATCAACTATGTCTATAAATTTGTAAGCTAAAAAAGAACTATGAATATAGTTGACTAACTTGAATATGTATGCAATCCTATAAATAAATAATATTACTATTGAGATGATCAATCTAATCACCTATATTTAGATGAGACTTGCATATACATAATAGAGTCATTTTTGATTGACTATGTGTTAAACCTATGCACAAACTATTAGAAATATATTGACAAGTTTGATACAGTACTACAACAATGAAAATATATAATATGATAATAATATTAATGCATGAAAGAAACCTACAAGGGTTTGATTCACATTGGGTTCACTAGAATGTATACAAAGGGAAACATAGCTGACCTATTACTCAATCCTAGTTTGAATAAGATAAATCCTACTTACATTTTTTTGTTGTTGATACATTAAATATTTTATATCATGACTAAAATTTATTATCTAGACCTAACCAATGGATCTCTTACCACAATAACATTACTAGAGAGGATTCCAAAGCCTCTAGTTAAGTAACACTATGCAATAACCCTAGATAGGACCTACGTTTTCATATTCACTAAGTAAATGCAAAGTAAAGTAAAATCTAATATAGTGTTCACCAAAACTTGTGGCATAAAGTGGGGGTAATAAAAACAAAAATTAAACATACATATAATAATTTTAATTAATATATGTATAGATATAACCCTAATCCATAGAGAGTAATATGTTCAAAATCTATTAGTTATGCTACTTCTATCTACTAAAATAGAGGAGTAAAGTTAGAGATACTTACCTTGAAGATGAACCCATCAAGACTCAATCTCTCCCTTGGAAAAATGTGTTTCACAAGAGGTTTTTATGGTTTTTAAGGATCACTAAGTTAGGCCTAAGCATCCAAGAGTTTTCCACAATATAAGATTAATCTCCATGTATAAACCTGAAGTACTAAATCCTCAAGTAGAATGGTCAAAGAGAAAATTGTAAAGAAGTGAAAATGAATAATTAGCTTTGTTATCTCTCTAATAAATGGATAAATTAATGTGTATATATAGTTTAATCTAAACCTAAACCATTCTAAAAGTTTAGATGATAGGGTTGGCCCAATTTGACTTTGTATCATTATTTGATAAAAACAAGTTAGGTCCTAGTTTAATTTGTCCAAGGCTAACCTAGACCTATAATATGAAAATATAAATTAGAATACAAGTTCATCCCAGGATGACATTATTCATTAAATGTAAAAAATGGTTTTAGGCTTAGGTAGGGGATAAATAAGATGGCGAATTTCGTAGAGGAGTGTGTAAGTTAGGTGTTAAAGCTTAAGGATGTGTATAGGATATGGTTTTATAGATAACAAGTGGTGGCATAGGGGACAAAAATCTTATTAATCACCAATGGTGTTTCCACCCATTTCCTAGTGCATCTTTTAAGGTGTGCACTCATAGATATTGAGACTCAATAGGTTCATGAAAGAGAGAAAACATCAATAATTGATAAAGCTTGAAAATATTATGAGTATACACAAGCAATCCCTAGAAAATGTTTCATTGAAAAATAAACCTCTATCAAGTCTATGTAAGGCATTACCTATGGTTTTACCCATTTATATATGGAGACCTTATGTTTTAATGGGTGTAAAGTTGTTGATATACTACTTCTCATTTGAAGCCAATTGATATTACATAGAGTAGGATACCATAGACTATAAAACATTCCAAGCACTAAATAGTGGAGGAAGTTGAATATGAGGGCACATTTATCAAAAATTGTATCCTTGTTGTTGAAATCATTTATGTATACTTTGAGCCTATATCTCTCAAATTATGAGACTTGTTCAATTTTTATTCACTCAAGCCTTTATATCTGTATATTTGATTTATATACTGCAATGCCATGAGTTAAAGTAATTTTTCCATGTGGAGTGACCTCAGGATTTTGGGGCTCAGGGGCATGGGAACATAGGTGCTTGATTCTTTTTAACTATGTACATCTATGTAAATGTTCTATGTAATAAAACATCAACACATGGCATGATCTTGGGCCCTCAAAGGCACAAAGACTTAGAGTCACAAGGCCATTAAATGATCAGATTTACTTTAATCTCTCTGTGGTTAAGGGTAAACATAAATGTGCCATGTGTTAAACTCTCAGAACTCATAAGTTCATAATTATTAGACTATGGGAATTTGGAATCATTATACTACGTTAATCATTACATTCTTCTAGATTGATGAGAATATACCAAGTGCCAAATGCTTGAAACTTGAAAGAATGAAACCATTAAACTATGGGAAATTAGAACCATTGGATGATTAAATTTTCATTTTAAAGCTTATGTATTTATGGGTTCATGAAAATGTGTTGTGTGGCTTGTTCTCAAAGCTTGAAGACTTTGAACACTTAGAATTTAAAATAAAATAAAATGAATGTTCCATGCAATACAATTTCCACCTATTAAACTACTGGAACTTAGGGACCTCAAAGACTTAGAAATTTTTTCAAAGGAATATATACTTTGGATAATGTGGCGACACCACCTGTACTAATTTTATGAAATAAAGTGTAGGGTTCTATCATGAATGATTAACAATTGTTTACTAATAATATTGTGGTCATTTTAAAGAAAACATAGGAGCACTAGTATGAAAACATCAATTCTATTAGTCCATAAATCAAAGTGTCAAATTTTTAAATGGAAATATGAAAACCTAAGGTTAATGATAAATCAAAATATATATTCAAGATTTGATTTTCATAACTCAAATTCTTTTAATTGAATTCAACCTTAGAATATAAATTCACATCATTGTTTCCTAAAGTTTATAAGACCCTCATATAAATATTTTCAACAATAATGGGTCCTTATTTGAATTTTTTAAAATGGCATGTGTGTTTTGGGACACAAAAATTTTCATGTCATTCAAATTCTCACTAAATTAATCTAAAGGATTACCTTCTTGAATTAAAACTACTCATATTACTATGCCACTTGCATCATAATAAACTTGAAATACTTTTTGTAATCAGGGAATGCCAATATCTATTTTTTAGTCACTTTCTTCTTTAAATATTAAAATCTTTACTCCAAATTATTTGTATATACAAACTCCTTTTTATCACCCCTCATTACGTTAGTGATTACCACACACATCTCACCAAGATTCCATATGAATTATGTATATAAACTCACTAAGCCATAAAATATTCGAGATTTAAATGTGTTCATAGGTGACTACCACTCAATTATAATAAAAACGTTATTAAGAAATTAAAAAAACCAAATTATACAAATTCC
Organism: Torreya grandis; assembly: GCA_037957365.1. Classification (NCBI taxonomy): domain Eukaryota; kingdom Viridiplantae; phylum Streptophyta; class Pinopsida; order Cupressales; family Taxaceae; genus Torreya; species Torreya grandis. The sequence goes on from JARHVA010000187.1 coordinate 5,863,776, forward strand.
TTATTCATGAAGCTACATTTCTTCATGTTTACTTACAACATTTCCTCTGGAATTCATTACAATACTCACCTTAGATGCATCAAGATATCCTCCCTTATCTTGTTGAAAGTCATAATGTCATCTATATACACTAATGAAACATCACTTAGAAAAGGATTCAAGACTTCATTATTTAATTTAATGAATGTAATTGGTCCATTGGTAAATCCAAATGGCATTATTAACCATTCATGCAATCCCTCTTATGTTTTGAACATATTATTCCATACATCACCTTGCTTGATGTGTATTTGGTGCCATACACTATTTAATTCTACCTTTTTAAAGTATTTTTATATACTTAAAAAATCAATGAAGTCATCCATGCATAGAAATGGAAACATACAATTGGCAGTGATCTTGTTTATGGCACTCTCAAATTTGTACACATAAGCAATTCACCTACCTTATTTATTTTCAATAATGTTGGTACTATGCATGGGATTATATTTATATAATTATCCACTTGTCTAATATCTCTTTTAGTTGCATTTTACCTATTTATTATCCTTAGGTGTGAACCTATTCTCCACCTTTTTAGTAAACTCGCTTTAGGTATAATATCCATTTTATAATAGATAATTTTCATAGGTGGAAAACCACCTGACATATCACTTTAAATTATCTCCACCAACTCACTTGATAGTTCCTTCACTCAATGTGGAAGTGATTCTTCCTCTCCTTATATGCATCTATAGTGCAGTGGTTTTGATATGATAACATAAAATGATTCACCCTCTACTTCGTTAAGGGATTATTTTCCCAAAACAAATAATATGTTATGTATTCATTATTGTGTACCTCTTCTCTCTTATCCTACAATGTATTTAATGTAAACTTCTTTCCATAATTATCTAGGTAGTATGTGTTTACTCTAACATCATGTACAAATTTTATATCAAATAATCATGGAATCCTTAAAAGCATATGACATACATTCATAGTTAATATTTCACACCAAACTTCATATATATATGTGCCTATTTATAATTACAATAGGAATTGATTACTAAAAAATATTTGATGGCCTTATTATAGGGATTAGTGTGAAATACCTTATTCAACCTCAATTTATCCATCATATTACATGAGATGAGATTATCAATGATACCATTGTCTACAATCATATGGAAACACTTTAATCCTAACTTAAAGATACTTCAAAATATATTATTTATCCATGTTGGTTTCTTTGTTGGTTGTAAAAAAACCCTCTTCATAAGATTTTATTCATGTTTTGTCTCTTCAGAGTGATTTAAATATATGATTGAATCCTCATTTCCATGTACAAAATTTTTATTGGCATCAAACCTTATGTTATTTCCACTCTATGCATAAAGTAACCCAAAAATTATATGCACAATACATCCACATTTGAAACATGTTTAAGGGAATCATCTTACTCTTCCTTAACTAGATATTTATTTCTATATGGATAGGTAAGATTCTAATCTATGTGCATGAATCAATTCACTTGACTGCACATGTATCTACTCCTATGTGTGTGTTTAAATATGCATAATAATATTATCTAATTTATGGTTATTAATTTTTCTCTTAGTACCCTAACATCCTCATTTTCCTTCATGTGTAAAATTTACTTTTCCTTGTATTGTACTCTATTATTATTTGGATAATGTCTCCTCATATCTCATTGTGATATGGTAAGATTAATTTGACATTTTAATTCACACCATGCTTAACTCTTTTTACATACCAAGATTTATCCCATGTAGGTACCTTGTAAATTTATCTTGATCCATTTCACCATGTCTATATCTGATTTTGATTATATAAAAATCTTTTGCATCATCTTTGACATAGATATATATTTTCCTCGTGTTTTATAAATTATTTAACAACTCTAGTTGGTAATCTCTAGATATAAATTTAAATTTCATATTATAAACCATTATGTACCATTTAGATATATTATCCTTCTATCTTCTTCTTCTTCTTATCATCTGAACTTCATCCACCAAAGAGTTGCCTGACCCTTCAAATTGGCCTTTAGAACCTTCACTCTTTTTGGGTTACATGTATCATTAAACTAAAAATATTTATCAATGTTTGTGAGCCAATATATAAGTTTTTTAGGGTTGAGGTTCCTTACACATCTACGTTCATTCCCCTTCCAATACTTAAGATAACTCTAAAGATTCTACCTTATTCTACATCCATGTTTATTTATTCATATTCATTATCATATTCACATTCAAATCTTGGATATTATCCTTCATTATCACTCTAGTAATATCTTGGTGTGAAACCAATTATTATTTCTTCTTTTAAAATTTCAAACCTAGTTTACATAACCCTCAACACATCCAAGACTTCATATAGTAATTGAACCACATTTTATACTACAAATCCACCTCTACCAACCACTCGTATTGGAATCATATTGATTTTATGGTCACTCAAACCTTAATATTATAATATCACATTTCATAATCCTACATAGGTAGCATCTCCATAGTCTCCACAAAGAATCAAACCTTTCTATAATACAAGTTGATGTAAACATTATGGCATATGGTATATGATGATGAAAAATACTAATACTGTAGCTAAATAAACATATGAAAACATAGATATGAAACATAAAAATTTTGTGTATATTAATTAAAATAACATATCATAAAAGTTTCCTATTATAAAAGCTATAATATACACTCTACTACAAGCTAAAAATAAAATATTATTCTAGATATTATAATAAAGTATAATCAAACCTACTTTTCCTTACTTTATTACTCTCAAGGTGACTTCCTAATGAACAAGACAACCTCTCCAATCTAAGTCTTCAAAATATTAAACATGTCTTCTCCATTACTCCAAACACATTTATATAGGCTTCCTAAAGTGAAATGTGTAAAATTGGATTCATGTAAGCCTTTGAAAATCACCATTCCCTATTATAGTTACATGCCTTAAAATATTACTTGTATAAGAGACACATGTTTCTACTATTTTGTCTAAGAGTGTTGGAGTCAACAATAATATTAAGACATTTAAACAAATCTTTTGATCTACACACTAGCCTTCTTGAGTTTGTGTGTCAATAATTTTGTATAACCATTTGGATTTGTTAATTGTCTTGTACACCATGCATATAAATTTGGTACATCAAGTTATTTTATTATTTGATTTTTGTTACATTAAAGTGAAAAAACCATGAATCATGTTTCATATGCAATCAAACTCTTGCATGATTTGGTTTAGGTAAATGAGTACTTATCCATTATGTGCATCCACCTAATGATATCCACACACTAATAGAATTTACACAAGTCATCATTTAAAAATTACCATATCTCCAAATGCTCATTGAAATAACATAAACAAATCCAACCTAATACATAGTCCTCCATCTAATGAATTGTCTAATATATGTGTTATGCACACTATGTTGAAAATTTATTGAAGACAAGTACTTAGATATTTTTGGTGATCTAATACTTACTTATGCTAGGGATGATATTATATTAGACACCCTATGTAAATGAAAGAATGTGAGACTTTACTCACATCATGTTGAAATATTTTATATTATGGAATTATGACAAATATTCATGAGATATAACCATGTGTAATCCCCCTTTATATGATCTTCCATTTTACTAAATATTTGTTGTATTCTTTTCCTTGCATTTTCTTGATAACCTTAGAGTCTAAAATGGAATATATATATTTTTACCTCTTAGGTATCTTCTCTTTCCAATTAGGTTTCATATGTAATTATTCTTATTCCTCAACTTTTTTCCTTACATGTAACTATTGTCACCAAATCTTGCACCCTAGAATAGGGAGTTCAAGCCTCTTCCAAATTTGGGGAACATGGGAACATTTCCAAGTATGTAGGTGTAACTATATTGGAAATGAGAATCTAGATTTAGGGATAACTCCATGAATGTATCTTAAAATTCTCACACCTTCTTAACTTGTTACTTATGGAGAAAAGAGTTAGAAGTTGCATGAAATGAACCTAATCTAAGGGGGTGATGCACCAAGATGTCTTCCATATGACCATCATACTTTCTTGAAATAAGAGACAAGGCACACAAACTAACTTCCAAGTCCTATGGATTATAACATGAGTATTTAAATATGGAGGTGAGATGCATGAGAGCTATCCAAGGTAAGTAAACCATAGGCTAGTTGCAGACACTGAGGTTCATTACAAACTTAAAAGATAGGCTCATGCACTTGACAACACTTCATATGATCTATTAAAACAATAAATATTACACAAACATGAAATGATAAGGGAAGAAAGGATAAATAATTATCACTTTGCATCACCATATATAACTTTCATACTTAGACAATTTTTTAAGAACTCAAAAATCAGATTTTCATTAATGTTCAAAGGAAAAATATGGCATCATTCTAGTAGGGCTCTGCCATACATGGAGTGAAACTCATTTCAAAGGCCAAAATGTCATATAATTATAAAATTTGAGAGATAAGTGGGAAAAGAGAAGTCCAAAAGGGAATCAAATGCTTTCAACTCCGTTTGAACCACAATTACAACTGCTTCTATTAATAACTTCTTTGGAACTTCCTGATTGATCTGGGTCATCTCAAGTAGTTGTACCCATTCATTTTTCTTTCATTGATGATACATATGGTTACAAAAATGGGATCAAGTGGTTATGAGATATTTTTTTAATATAAATGTAGTTACAATTAATGGATCCATCTATTATTATTTTGGCATGTTATTAACTACTCTAAACTAGTTTGTCATGGTGTACAAAAGTGGAGAGAAGGTCCCCTTTCATGCAACTAGTCTTGGAGATGAAACCTTTTGGGTGTATGTGTATGCCCTCATGAAATCCTTTGATATGATATCTCTTTATTCTAACAATGGTGAACATAGTCATGAAAATATCCCTCTATGACAAAAACCATCAAGTTAGAGGTTGATATTTAGCCTTAATGGTGGTCCTTTCAAGTCCTTTAACATGACTACAAGACTATGTTCACTCTATATATTTGTAATGAGATCTAATGGTGATGGGATGAACTTATAAGACCTTATTTTATTCAGTCAAAAATTAATTCTTGGCTCAATTTTAGTCATCAAAAATTGCATTGGCCAATCAAAGTACTCCAAATTATCTTTTCTCCCATTATCCTTATAGATACCCACTATCAGATCTTGACCCTTTTGACCTCTTTCACACCATAGGATATCATTATATGAATTAATGTGGGACCTTGATTTCTTACCATGAATAACATGTTCATACCATTTGTCAGTCATATATTGATCTCAAGATCTTATTATTAGTCTGTTAGCTTCTACACTTGTGCCACATGGTGGTCTCTTGAGCTCATTGACACTTTGACTCATCTCACACCATCAGATTAAGATGTATGATGCAATGTAGACCATTAGATCCATTGGGACCCACTATTTTAAATCTAATGCTTACTTTAAGAGATCAAATTTAACATCTGCACTCCCATCAAATGATGTTCACATAACCATAATTGAAGTTTGTGTAACTATCAAACTTAAACTCAAGAGGGTTTGTTTTCCTCGAGTTTCATTTTGAAATTTGTGTAGACATCTTACTTTATTGGTTCAACTTTGAAGCCTTATAACTTGATCCAAAAATATCATGCAGACTTAAAATTTTTAGAGGTTATATTGGCATGAAAAACTCCATGTCACTACAATATTTTGGCTCACATGAATTTCTAAGTTAAGATAAAAAAAATGCATAAATGATCTGGTTCATTCATTTTTGGATGATGTCATAAATGGCCAAGTTCCTTAAACTTGGCAAGCTTAGCTTTTAAGGCTTAGATATCAAGATAGAAGGCTCATGAAGATATGAAACCTTTAGAACATGATCTTAGAACTAAGGACATTGGTCACACATGGTATAATTATCATGTGAGGATTTCTAAGCATATTTATAAATTACATACGTAAGATATTTTATTTTGGTTTCCATGTTATGTCTTGATGATGCTCTAGCTTCACAAAGCTTGTTCTTGAGCCACTACTTGATCTTTGAAATATTGAATGAACTTATTAAGGCTTGTATAGACCCATCTATGATCTTGACTTACATTGATCACCATAAAGACCTTCCACTTGCATATATGACTCTAAAATGACCCCTAAGACACCAAATTACATAAGGACTAAGCTAGACTATGATCAAAGCTAGAATGGCATATTAAATGGAATTAAATGAATAAAAACATGCCCTATAACATTATAAAAACCCCCTATAAAATATTTTGAATAAAAGGGGTTGACCCATTTTATCTTGGGGAAAAATGATCATCTTTAGTGATTTCCCAGGGGTGGCATGCTTGCTATGCCATGACCAGTTGCCTAATCCTATCTATTGGGATATGGAGTCACATGTACAATAGGTTTGACATATAAATTACCTTGAAAAACACATAAAATAAAATGAAATACAAAGAAAAAGGAACACACAAGACAAGAAACCTAGGCAAAAATGCACTTGTGTTTTAAAAACACTTATTAAAACACAACACAATAAAAATAAACAAACTTAATTAAGCACTAACTAACCTAAGATGAAAACTTCCTCTAGGATAAAAGGGGAAGTTAAAAAACTATCTTAATTTATGACATGAAGGATTGAATGAGACATGTATCCTTTTTATCCTTGATATTATTTCTTTCATCTTATTCATGGTGTTTTCTAACTCCATTGACATGATGTTCAATGAGAACCAATCAGATCCAAATAGGCTAGCTATGTAAATGGACTCATCTTGCATCCAAATAGCCTTAAATTTCTCATATGGTTCCTTAGCTATAACCTCCAATAATTTTTGAACAAGGCTTTCATTTTTGGTTTCCATAGTATCCTTAATAATATTGGGTTTATCTTTAGTTACAAGTTATGCGAACTCATCAAGGAAATTTGCATAGTCTACCTAATCTTGGTCATTGTCCTCCATGGGAAAATTTTTATTCACCTTCTCAAGTAATTGACCCTCAAGTTGGAAAAGATATTCAAGTTATTTAAAGATCTTAATTTACATTTGCCAATAATCTTTTTCCTCCATGGAAAACCTTTTCTCCACCTTCTCATGTACTTGGCCCTTAATGTACAAGCTTGAAAATATGACAGCCCTCTTAGCCTTTATTTTCTCCTTGATAGATTATAATTGACATTTGGAAGAATCAAGATCTTATTATTCATGATATAATACCTTTAGATATGGGTCAATATTAGGTGGGTCTCTTGATTGTCCTTGAGGTGCAATAACTTATACCTTGCCTTCAATTTCCATGTCTATAATCTCTTGGACACTAGCATCATCATATTACTTTATGACATCAAATTCTTGATCAATAGAATGGCCTTCATATTTATGATTGATGTAATACTTGTAAACATGATCATTGGTATCTTTAGAAACCTTGTAATTATACATATAATCTCTTGGAGAAAAAAGGGATTTACCGAACTTGACAAACTCTTTGCATATGACATTGATATTTTGCCATAGTTCATCATTACTCACAACATGAGACCTTTCTCCATGATTATTTAGATATTCATCTAAATTATTGTTAGAGCCATTGTGAAAATAAATTTTAGACTTTTTGGGAGGGGAAGTAATATTATTAGGTTGATCAAACTCATGACATTGAAATCAAACTTTTACCTTAAGTCATTTTCATCCACCTCATGAGTGTCATATTCAAGAGTTGTTTTATCTATCTTTGTCTCATGATACTCTATTAGGATTGTAAAATTTTGAGGAGTGACTTGAACTTCTTCCTTGATGGTACACTCCACTTCATTTTTGAGATGGTCATCCAAAACTTCATGATTAGAAATAGATTCTTCTTCAAATGCCTCTCTCTTCAAGTCTTGGTGACATTCCTCAAGGATTACTAAAATAGCATCTTAAATATGTTTATTTTCATCCAAGAAGGTAGGATTGCCATTTTGGTCACCAAGGGGATTCCATATGGTGATTTCTTCCTCATAGTCACTCATGAAATCCTCTTGGTCGGCCTTGGTTTAGATTTTCTTCTCTTCACTTGGTTCAATCAAGATGGGCTCATGTGAAGGAGCTAGAATATGAGATGTAGTGGAAGGTGTGAAGGGGGATGATGAATTGGATATGGAGTGTGAGGGGTGAGATAGGGATTGTGAGTGGATTTTGGAAATAAGAATGCACTAGTAAACTCATAAGGAAGTGAAATTTTGGGCTGATCAAAAGGAGAAACATCTACATAAATAGGATTTGAATCTTGATAATATACTCCCTAAGTTTCTTTAATATTAGCATGTTCATTTTCAAGTTATTTATCCTCCCACATACTCATTCTATCTATTAAACATTAAAGTCACTTCTTTGCCAAGTCTATTTATTCCTTGATCTCCCATTGAGTTCCTTCTAGTTATTCAAATGTCTCCAACTTTTGCATATGATTTTGGGTATCCCCTCTCAACCAATTTATGAGATGATCATGGAGCACACCATACTCATCATCCTATGTACTCATTTCATCTTCAAGATCTAGTAACTATGGTATGGATGCCAACAAGAACATGATATAAGATATAAAAATTGAAATAGGAGGAGGGTAATGATGAGGATCAAGACCATCTTCATTTTGTTGTATTCTATCCTATAAGAATCTATATCTTGCATTGTGATGCCTTTGTGTACAATTCCTGTAAACGTTTTATTCCTCATGGAAAGACTCATGAGAGTAATTTTAAGGTTCATGGACATCATGGTATGGTTGATATGGCTCATATTGGGACTGATAGGGAGGCATTTATTGATAGGTATCTTGGTATCCTTCCTCATAGGGTTGTCTAATAACATGGTGTCTATATGGGGTGAAATTGAGGATTATAGGGTTGTCATGGATCATAATATTGATAGCAATTTTTATAGGACTATTGGGGAGTATATTATGGTTCATATCAAGGATGATAATGGGGTATATGGTATGGATATTAACCATAGCCATTCATGTCAACCTCATGTATCAAAGAAAATGTAAAAAAATTGATCAAAACTTCAACTAAATATAGCTGGAATGCTTACAATTGTAAGTTATCATTTGGAGTCACCATTGGTGCTAGGTTGTTTGCTTTCAAAAGATGATATAAGAAAGACATACCAATAATATTTTAAATCTCTTAGACTTGGGTCCCACTAGGCATGCTATAACTATTGTAACCAGATATCACACCCTAGAAGAGGGAATTGAGGATTTTTCCAAATTTGGGAAACATGGGAACATTTTTAGGTATGTGCGTGTACCTCTATTAGAAATGAGCCTCTATATTTAAAGGATAGATACCTAAATGTATCTTAAAATGATCACACCTACTTAACTAGTCACTTATGGGGAAAATAGTTAGAATTTGTATGAAATGAACCTAATATAAGGAGGTGATGCACCAAGATGTCTTCCATATGACCATCATACTTTCCTACACTAAGAGACAAGGAACACAAACTAACTTCCAAGCCCTATGGATTCTAACATGAATATTTCAATATGGAGGTGAGATGAATAAGATTTATCCTAGGTAAGTGAACCATAGGCTAGTTGTAGATACTAAGGCTCATTATACACTTAAACCATAGGTTCATGTACTTGACAACACTTAATATGACCTGTTAGAACAATAAATACTGCACAAATATGAAATGATAAGGGAATAAAGGATAGATAATTATCACTTTGAATCACCATAAATTACTTGCATAGTTAGACAATTGTTCAAGAACTTAAAAATTGGATTTTCATTAATGTTCAAAATCAAAATATGACATCATTCTAGTAAGGCTCTGCCATACATGGAGTGTAACTCCTTTCAAAGGCCAAAATGGTAGATACTTATAGAATTTTAGAGAGAGAAGTGGTAAAAGGGAAGTCAAAAAGGGAATATAATGAGTTTAACTCCATTTGATCCAAAATTACAACTACTTTTGCTAGTATGCTTCTTTCGAACTTCTTGATTAATCTGGGTCATCTCAAATAGGTACAACCATTCATTATTACTTTACTAATGCTCCATATGGTTAAAACCATGGGATAAAGTGGCTATAAGATAATTTTAGGCATAAATGTGGTTATAAAAAATGGATCCATCTATTAGAATTTTGTCCAATTGTTAATTACTCTAAACTAGTTTGTCATGGCATGCAAAAGTGGAGAGAAGGGTCCTATTGACCAAATTTGACCTTTGGTAAATTAGGTCAACCTCTACATTTATAAAATTTTGAGAATTTTATACATGTTATAATGGGGTCTCATAATGGTTCAAGCATCCTACTTATCCCTCTTCTAGCTTGGGTCTAAGCTTTTCTCCCTTGTACTAGCCTAGTCAAATAAAGTCAAAGTTGGTTAACCAAGGTAAAACTTAGTTAAAGATTAAAATTGTGCTATAAATATTATAATTTGGTCATTTAGGTTTCCTAAGGTGTTTATAAATCATATATTTGTCCTTTAACATGCTTTATATGTAAAAACATGCCTTTTAGCCACATTTTTAGCCTATTTAACGACTTGTATAGAATTTCAAGGGGAAAAAATTGTCACAAGATATAGTTAAACGTGGAAGAGGTCATATAATGTTATTATTGGTCAGATGACACTCCAATAATTATTTATGTACAGTAAAAGGTAGTTTATCCTTGTTTTTAGGCCCTTTTGGGCACTTATACAGACTTCTTGAGTTCACCATTAACTAAAATCATGGGTAGGATGTATCTTTACCTCCCTATATTAATTTAAATTATTTTAGTGCTGAGATAAGTTCAAAAAGTTCATATAAAACTTATTTTTCTTCCATATTCTCCTTGCAAGCCAAGAAGGGTAATTTTCAAACAATTAGTGTGGGCCTTACAGTCAGAGTTGGAAATAATTGTCTTGATGGGTGAAAGGTCTCCAAGTATTCTTCAATTTAATTATAATGTTTCTTACATTAACATATTCTCCTTGCAAGCCAAGAAGGGTAATTTTCAAACACTTAGTGTGGGCCTTACAGTCAGAGTTGGAAGTAATTGTCTTAATGGGTGAAAGGTCTCCAAGTATTCTTCAATTTAATTATAATGTTTCTTACATTAACATATTCTCCTTTATGAACCATTGCTAACACTCCAAGCACCTTTTTATACATTTGTAACCATGAGGGGTCTCCTTTTGAGCTAATTTACATTTCTTATGTTTGGTTTTGATGGGTTTGTTCTTTTCACATGTTTATAATGACCTATTTATAGGTTATCTATTTTCATTTTTGTTTTTGAAGTCTTATGAATGTAATAAGCTTCTTGTAGGATTGTGTATGCTTCCAAATAGGTCCTTTCACACTTGTAGCTATCTCAGGCACCATGAAGGAAGTTTTCACATTATAATGGAGGAATGGAATGTTTATTCAGGTGTTATAACCTATAAGGATGTATATATACGGATTGGAAAAAGTTTTAGACTCATGAAATGCTAAACCAATGCTCAAATGACTATGTTTCCCATCACTGTCAGCCCTCATAGAGATATCTTCACCCACATGTGTCATTAAAGGTGTTGTGAAGTGGATTTAAAATTTTATTGATAAAGGTTTTAAATTAAATGCTAAAAATTATATTTGGAGGTGTTTTGAAAGCCTTGCCTAAACTCTTCTTACTCCTTCTATACATATGCCTACACAACATAGTCCAAAAGACTATCTACAAGCCTCTACTGACATCATATTGGTGAAAGTGAGTATTGGTGTATACCTCAATTTATTATTTTTTGTATAAATGCATTAAGAAGTCATATGGAGGAATCAAAACTCATCTTCATCAGAGGTCTCCATAGTGCATTCTTGATTCACTACTAGTTGTAACTAATCATCACCTACAAGTGGCTTAAATAGATGGCTAAGATGTTATAAGGAGTGACAAAGCATGTAAATTAACCTTATATAGAGTCCTTGAACATTGAGAATCATACTAAGATTGAAATATATGGACAAGAGTTAAAAGGGGCTATGAAAGTTTCAAGAAAATGTGATTGTGATTTTAGACTCAATGTCCCAAAATGACCAAAATAGAGGTCCTTAAGTTTTTTTTTTAGAATAACATATACCATGATAGAAGGAAATTATAATGCTCTTGGTTGTTTGGTTTAGTATTACCTACCACAAAAATTCCCATGCCAATTTTGAGGTCAAAATGTTAAGAGGGATATGGTCATTTTGACTCTAAAAGTTTCCAAGGAAAACACTGAGTTCATTTAGTGTTATCTATAGGTATAAACATAAAAGTATATTCTTCTCCACTTAGGTTACAAACAAAACCTTATGAATGCATTTAAATGATTCATGATGTCCTAAAATTATTCCTACATATTAAAGGATACTCAAATAAGGTGGTGTGCCTTATTTTGACCCCTAAGCATGCTCTTCTATCTGAATACAGGCCTGGGAAAGGACATCTACAATAAGGGTTTCAAATAGTGATGTGAAAGTTTGAGGTTTTGAAAATATTTTGAGTTTCCAAGGTGAATATGAGATAAAATGTTTTTTTTATTCCAATTATTTCATGGAGAATTAATACATCACCAATATAGCTCCAAATATCACCAAAACACCTACAAGTAGGCCTAAAGTCCATGAAACATAGTCATGTTGGAAACATAGTTAACAAGTTAGAAGTAAAGTTACCTTTATACTAGAACAGACTGTATTGATATATTTTTAATTATATTAGTGAAAATTAACCCCAAGGATGAATCAAGAAGCTTATGGACACCTTGATAAATGAGTAAAAACCCCAAGTGCACCTACAAGTTTGTACAAACTGAGAGAAGCAGTGTGTTGGAGCTAGTGTTTCTAATGATGTTAATGCCACCCAAGGTCAATTGATGAGTTAAAACTCCTATGGAATTAATATGGAGTTTTAAATAAGTATTTAAAACATTTGTTTTATGAATAATTCATCCATAACACCTACATGTAGAGGCATAAAATGATTGTCTCAGTCAAGATTTTGTAGACAGTCTTGTGTTTACAAGAGCATAGTGATGACTCAAGAGGTCAAGTTTTTAGAAAATAGCCATTAGAGGAATAATATATTGTTTTAAAAACTATATTATTCTTATAAATTATTTTATGGCATGTAAATAATCTCCATTTTCTATAAAACATAGTCTCATATTATGCCTACCCTCACAGTTTGCCTTATTCATAAGTCTGCCTAGGAAATGTGTAAAGTTGGATGTCTGATGTTTAGAGTTAAAGGTTTAAAATTGGTATAAAGTAAAAATATGAGTTAAAAAATATATTATAATTATAAATTTTTTAATTCTAATAGGGTAAGTGCCCTCTATTTTGTCTCATATAGGGGCCACTTTTTCCCTTGCATAAACCCCACAACTCTATGGAAAGTGGTGAAGTAGGTGACTAATATATAAGGAGAGATAAAATTATGGTTTTAGAGGTTTTAGGACATCCATGGAAACCTAATAACCCTTTATATAATATTGGGAATCAAACAAGGTAGTCTAGACAAAGAGGTTTATAGGTAGGGTAGCTAAGCGTGATATGAGCCTAAGCTCTCATGAGGGGTCATTTTCACTTTTAACGTTTTAAAATCATTTAAATGTTTTTTATTAACTTAATGGAGGTATAAATGATGTGTAAGAGATATATTATATTTTTATAAGGCTAAAAAATAGTTTTCAACCACCAAATTATAGACAAACCTATTGGCAAGGTCTAGGCCTAATACCAAGCAGGGGTCAAGTTTCATTTTAAAATATTTCTAAGATATTATAGTGATTGTAGCATGCTTTTTGAATTATATAAAATGTTTATATAATCTCATTATGTATGTGAATTAATCAATAATCCATGTTTGGCCTAAAGTGTGCTCAGACCCTACCAGAATGCAAGAAAAGAGCTTAAATGCCAACATGGAGTGCTTGAAACCTTCATGAATATATGTATGGAACCTTGAGGTATTTGGATATGTTAGGGAGGGTATAAAAATATTTTATTGGAATTGAGAGATATTTCTAATGTGCCATGGCTATGAATAAATGTTAAGAGTCTAGGTGACTCCAAAACCCTTGCAAACCCTCCATAAGGACCTAATTTGGAAAAAGAGGCAAATGAAGCATCCAAATGTAGGGTAAATACCATGAAATGAATTTGATGATATATAGGACTCTCTAGGTATCCTCTCCATATAATTTAGCTACACCACACTTGTACAAAAATGGTAGAACAAAGCTTATTTTGAGAAAATTATGTGTTTTGTAGGTTTAGAAAAATTTAAAGAAACCACATAAATTTTAGGAGAGAGTTTATTACTTTTTATAAGTCCTCATCTCCATTTAATCAACTATCTCAGATCCTAAGCCTATATTCTACCCCTTTCATTTTATCCAGCCTTATGGGCAAATAGTGGACACTTAGGTAAAAGAGAATGAAGCTCTATTTGGGAAGTTTTTTAAGGATTATTTCTTGAAAGTGATGATATGGACACCTTGGAAAAATGTCATTCACCCTTTTTCATAGATCATATGGCAAATTTTGGAAGGTTTTTTGTGCCAAGTGTGAGAGGTGCTTGGAGAGAGGCCATTTTGGGACTATCATAGATGATTATGCATGAAAAAAATATCATGATTGGTTTAGGACCTCCCTAATGCATGTGAGAGTTTTTTATAACCCCTCCTACTCAGACTCATCATCAAACCTGATCATATGTAGTGATAATGTATTTTTGGAAGGAAAATCATGAGGGGTAGTTTTCTATATAAGGAAAGGAGTTTTTAGGCCACTTTGCAAAGATTAGATGATTGAAAATGACACTTTTAGCTCCTAACATTGCATGGCTCACCCCATATCTCTCTCACATGAATTTATAACTAATTTTATTATTTTGACACATGTAAAAGTGACTCTTTAACTTCCTCTTCTCTTTCTCACACACAATTGCTATAAATTCTAGACTTTTTGGCATTATAACAGAACATGCTTGGTATGAAAAAGACCTACTAGTTTGATATTGTAATTTTCCTTTGAAATAAGATATGAAATCTATTTTTGATCCTAAAACCTATATTTTATAAGTTTTTGAAGAGATGTATAGTGAAAATTTAATTGATTGATATCAATCCTTACTTTCTCTCAATCCTTTCATGTCTGATGTAAGTTTTTTTTTCATTCTAACATGTCACATGAAGTGTTGTTAAGTATATGAGTCTATTTTTAAAGTGTAAAAGTAGCCTTAGTGTCTAAAACTAATATTTGTTTAACTCACCTTGAGTAGTCTTTCATATATTCCATCTTCATGTTTGAAATGCTAATATTAGAGTGGTCAAAGAGGTATAAGCTGGTTTTGTGAGTCTTGTCTCTTAGTGTATTTGTATGATAATCTTGTGGAGATATTCATTTTGTATCACCCCCTATAATATTTTACTTTCATGAAAATCCTATGTCTGTTCACACAAGAAAGTATTAGATTAGGTGATAAGTACATCAAGACATATATAGGGAGCTAGCCCTTTCACTCCTAGAGGTTTGCACCATAGGTGCCCCACACACCTAGAAGTAGTCCAATGTTTACCAAATCTAGAAGAGGCTTGAACACCCTCTTAAATGGTGAAATATTTGGAGCCAATAGATTTGAAATGCTTGGTGGGACCATTTAATTCAAGTGAAGGAATTCTTGGTGTTATCCTTCAACTCATTATCCTCTAAAAGGAAATCAAAACACCAATAGTGACTCTATATTATTTCAACTAGTGTAAGCATCCCTATTGCTTCAAAACATCAATTTTGGTATGTATTATTCATCTTCCAATCAACATGTACCTCCTTATCAATATTATCCTACCTTTAGTGTTCATGGCTTCTCCATGAGTTACCCTTAAGAGACTACACTTCATGAAGTTTCATATCAACTGTTCTACCCTCCTCCAATATCAAATCACTCTTATTACCAACCTGCTATTCTTAATGATCAATTTGATCAAGATGAGACTAAGTGGAACCTTGATTTATAGGGTTTAAAAATGAATTGAGGGAGTTTTAATAACTTTTTAAAAAATAATAAAAAATGCAACATCAATCTCATGCTCCACAACAACTAAAGGAGGTTATTCATTCTCCTTTCATTACCACCATGATCATTGGTAATGTGTTGATTCATAATTGTTATTTTGGTACTATTGTAAGTCATTATTTTATTCCTAATGTAATAGATGATGAGTTAATCTTGTAGTATGACTTTCATTCTAGAGTTGAATTGCAATTAGAAGGAAGAGGTGTAAATACTTTTGGCATTATGAGAAACATATATGTGTCTTTTCATTTTCCTACTTATCCTAATGTTGTAATTCCATAAGATATAATAGTTTCAGATGTTCAACCATAATTTTATCTATTATTAGATAAAAAATTTAGGGATAATACTATGGGAAGAGTGTCCAATGATATGTCTCAATTTATCTTCAGGTTTAAGCTTGGTTTTAAAGGCCAAATTGGGTCAAATCCATGTAACAAGTTTCATTTATAGTTCCTCCCTCCAAGAAAACCAAACATTGAGCATTCTCATTCTTCTACTCATAATTATCCTCCAAAGCTTACTAATCCTACTCAATATATTTCCATAAATTCATATTGTAGTCCATAATGGACCAAGAACCCAAACTATGTCATGACTAACCTTGAGAGGAAGGAAGGTCTTATGCCTAGGCAAAATATGAAGAAGGAAAATTGTGTTGGGATAAATTCAAAAGTCCTATATGTTATTACAATTATCCATATACCCTTCATGATATATATTTTCATAAATTACAAGACATACCAAAGGTTGACAAGGTACTTGAAGGATTTCCATCTAGTACTTCTCTATTACTTTCATAACTTGATAATTAACCGATTGTTTCTAAGACTTTTTAAGAGTTGAAGGATGAAACTACCATATATGAGTTCCTTGAACATATTTAAAATGATATCTCAATAATATATAATTAATATATTGTCATTGGCACACCTCTTCACCTTAATAGATCAGTTTTTGAGCTTAAGGAAGGAGTTGATGACATGGAACAACAAATAGAGGTTTTGGGAGAAGAAAACACTTCAGCTATAAGACAAGAAGTATTATACCTTGAGTTGATTGATGAATTTACATACATAATGGAAGATGATGATGATAAAATTGCAACACAAGATGAAGAATAGGTACTCATTAGAAAACATAATGTTCCATAAGAAAGTGATAATAATGTCGATGAGCTTCAAGTCATTTCTATTGATCATGAAGAGTTTGCATTTTGCAATGACCTTGATAAATTTTGTTTTAGATTAAATGATGCATATTCACTTCATGAAGAGATTGAGAATTTGTTTTTGAAGATGTTGCAAATGGACCTATTGAAATTCATAAATAACCTCAACCTAAAGACAAGGTTATATGGTAGTCCTATTTACACATGTTTGAAGAGTCTAAAGAGCAAGATAAGTATGGTTCATATCAAGAAAATAAAATTCATAAGATAGATGAAGAATAAAAGGTACCAAGATAGGTATTAAGTTTTGAAGAACCTCTCCCATGCATTTAGTTTCTAAGACCACCAAATTTTGATGGATACCTTACTTTTCAAAATGAGTATAGTATTGATGAAGGAAAGAAACTTACAATATAAATTAAGGTTGAGTTTGAGGGTCAAACTGAGTCCAAAATCAATTAAAAATCACTTCAACCAAGGGATATGGTTGTTATTCAGACCAATCAAGAGGAGTATGTTTCCATTGAGCACATGTTCTTAGCTGTAAAACTAGATGAAACCAATGCAAGCACCATGGGAGGTGAACAAGGCATTGAACAAACAAGAACAAGTCCTAAGTTGTAGCTTACACATCCTTATAGTTCATGTAAAGAAGATGGTATAAAAAAATATTCTTTTTATCTAGGAGGATCAGTTCTTTCTATTTAGTTTTTACATCTTGGAGTGTGTTTGTTTCAGTTTATCTTATGTTTTCTAAGTGCATAGTAGCACAAGTGTGTTTCCTTCGCATTGTTTGGTGTGTCTATTTGATTTTGTGTGTATCTCAACCATATTTTTTTACTTGATCTAAAGGTTTTTTTTAATTCAATTTGAGTGCCCAAATGCATGACTCCATGCCTAGTGATGAAATAAGGCTACTGGTCCTTAGCATAGGCAAGCATGTTACCCCTAAAGTTGCCAAAAGTGTTGACAAAATTTGACCTTTGGTAAAATTAGATAAACCCCTACATTTATAAACTTTTGATAATTTTATACATGTTATATATGGGTCTCATAATGTTCTAATAATCTTACTTATCCCTCCTCTAGCTTGGGTCTAAGCTTATCTCCCTTGTACTAGCCTAGTCAAACAAAGTCAAAGTTGGTCAACCAAGGTCAAAATTATTAAAAGGATAAAATTATTTTATAAATATTCTAATTTGTTCATTTAGGTGTCTTAAGGTGTTTTAAAATCATATATTTGTCCTTTACCATGCTTTATATGCAAAAACATGCCTTTTGGCCAAATTTTTAGCTTAGTTAATGACTTGTATAGACTTTCAAGGGAAAAAATTTGTCACCAAGATAGAGATAAAATTGGGGGAGGTCAAATAATTTCAAGAGTGGTCAGATGATAGTCCAATAATTAGTTATTTATATAAAAAGGTAGTTTTTCCTTATTTTTAGGCCCTTTTGGGCACTTTTACAGACTTCTTGAGTTCACCATTAGCTAAAAGCATGGTTAGGATGCATCTTGACCTCAATAGATTAATTTTCATTCTTGGAGTGCAGATAAAAGTTTAAAAAGTTCATCTACAACTTCTTTTTCTTCCATATTCTCTTTGTAAGCCAAGAAGGGTAATTTTCAAACACTTGGTGTCGGTCGTACAGTTGGAGTTGGGAAGAATGGTCTTGATGGGTGAAAGGTATATAATTATTATTCAATTTCATGACAATATTTATTATATTAACATCTTCTCCTTTATGAACCATTTCTAACACTCTAGGAAACTTTTTATGCATTTACAACCATGAGGGGTCTCCTTTTGAGCTAGTTTCTATTTCTTATGTTTGGTTTTGATGGGTTTGATGTTTTAAAAAATATATAATTACCTCTCCATAGGTTATCTATTATAATTTTTTTTTTAAAGTCTCATTAACGTAATAAGCCTCTTCTAGGCTTGTGCATGCTTCCAAACTAGGCTTTTCACACTTCCAACTATCTCAAGCACCATGAAGGAAGTTTTCATGTTATAATAGAGGAATGCATTACTGATTTAGGTGTTTTAACCTATGAGGATACATATATAGGCGTTATAAAAAGTTTTGGACTCATGAAATGCCAAACCAATTCTCAAATTACTATGTTTCCCATCACTATCAGCCCTCATAGAGATATCTTAACCTAAAGGTACCATTGAAGGTGTTGTGAAGTGGATTTCAAATGTTATTGATGAATATTTTTCAATTTAAGGCTAATAATTACATTTGGAGGTGTTTTTAACACCTTTCCTAAACTCTTCTAACTCCTTCTATACATATGCCTACACAACAGAGTTCAAAAGACTAACTACAAGCCTATGCTAACATCATATTGGTGCAAGGGATGATTGGTGTGTGACTAAATTTCTTATTATTTATATAAATGAATTAAGATGTCATATGGAAGCATCAAAAATCATCTTCATCATAGGTCTCCATAGTACATTCTTGATTCCCTACTGGTTACAACTAATCATCACTTATAGGTGGCTTACACAGATGTATAATATGTTTTAAGGAGTGATTAAGCATGTAAATTGACCCTATCTAGAATAATTTTACATTGAGATTTATACTGATCTTACAATAGATGGAGAAGATTCAAAATGGGATATGAAAGTTTCAATAAAATGTGACTATAATTTTAGACTCACTATCTAAAATGACCAAAATAGAGGCCCTTAACCTTTTTTTTGGAATAACATATACCATGATAGAAGGAATTTACAATTTTATTGATTGTTTAGTTTAGTATTCCCTACCATATACAATTCCCATGCCAATTTTTAGGTTGAAATGTTAAGTTGGAAATGGTCATTTGGACTCTCAAAGTTGCCAAGGAAAACACTGAGTTCATTCAGTGTTGTATATAGGTATAAACATAAAAGTATATTCTTTTCCACTTAGGTTACAAAGGAGAAATTATAAATGAATTAGAATGATTCATGATGTCCTAAAATGAGTATTTTATATTCAATTATACTCAAATAAGGTTTTGTGCCTTGTTTTGATCCCTAAGCACTCTCCTATGTCCATACATAGGCCTAGAAAAGGACATCTATATTAAGGTTTTCGAATAGTGATGTGGAAGGTTGAGGTTTTAACCGTATTTTGAGTTTAAAAGGGGAATAAGAGATAAAAAGTGGTTTTTTAATTCTAATTCTTTCATGGAGAATTAATACATCACCAAGCTAGTTCCAAATATCACCAAAACACCTACAGGCAGGCCTAAAGTCTATGAAATATAGTCATGCTAGAAATACAGTCAGTGAGTTAGAAGTAAAGTTCCCTTTATAGTATAAGATAATATATTGATATATTTTGAGTTATATTATTTAAAATTAACCTTATTAATGAATTAATAAGCTTATAGACACCTTGATCAATTATCAAAAACCCTAAGTGCACCTATAGGCCTGTATAGACTGAGACAGGAAGTGAGTTAAAGCTAGTGTTTTTAATGATGGTAATGAAACCCAAGGTCAATTAATGAGTTAAAAATAATATGTAATGAATATTTAGTTTTAAATTAGTGTTTCAAACATTTTTTTTATGACTAATTCATCCATAACACCTACATGTAGAGGCTTAAAATGATTATCTCAGTCAAGGTTTTGTAGACAATCTTGTGTTTGCAAGAGCATAGTGATGACTCAAGAGGTCAAGTTGTTGGAGAAGATAAATTGGAGGAATAATATATGGTTTTGAAACATATATTATTATTATACATGACCATATTGAATGTAAGTAACCTCCATTTTCCATAAAACATAGTCTCATACCCTATCTACCCTCACAGTCTGCCTTGTTCATAAGTTTGCCTAGGAAATGTGTAAAGTTGGAGGTCTTATGCTTGGAGTTAAAAGTTGAAAATTGGCATAGAGTTATAATATGAGTTAAAAATTTTCCTCAAATTATTAATTTTTCAATTCTAATATGGTAGGTACCCCCTATTTTTTCTCAGATAGGGGGCACTTTTTCGCTTGCATAAACCCCACAATTCTATGGAAAATGGTGAAGTAGGTGACTAGAAGGCAAGGAGAGATCAAGTGATGATTTCAAAATTAGTAAGAAAAATATGGAAACCTAATAAAAAATTATATAATATTGGAATTCAAACAGGGTAGTCTAGATAAGGATGTTTGCAGGTAGGGTGGCTAAGTATGATATGAGCCTAAGTATGATGGGTGCCAAGTGTGAGAAGTTCTTGGAGAGAGGCCATTTTTGAACTATCATAGATGATTGTGTATGAACAAAAGTTAATGAGTGGTTAAGGACCTCCCAAATGCATATGAGGGATTTTTGGTAACCCATCCTAATTGGACTCATCATTAGGCCTAATCATATGTAGTGATAAGGGAGTTTTGGAAGGTAAATCATGAGGTGCAGTTTTCTATGCAAAGAGAGGAGTTTTTAGGCCACTTTATAAAGATTGGATGATTAGAGATGACACTTTTAAATATTTACATTGCATGTCTTTCCCCATCTCTCTCTCATGTGCATTTGTAACTACTTTTTTCAAGTTGACACATGTACAAATGAGTCTTGAACTTCCTCTTCTCTTTCTCATAGACAATTGCTACAAATTTTGGCCTTTTTGGCATTGTAAAAGAACACACCTAGTATGGAGAATCCTTGCTAGTTTGATATTGTAATTTTCCTTTGAAATAAGATATGAAATTTATTTTTTATCCTACAAACTATCTTTTCTAAGTGTGTGAAGATATGTATAGTGAAAAGTCAAGTGATTGATATCAATCCTTGATTTCTCTCAATCCTTCCATGTTTGATGCAAGTTTTTTCATTCTAACATGTCACATGAAGTTTTGTTCTGTGTATGAGTCTATTTTTCAAGTGTAAAATTATACTTGGTGTCTAAAAGTGATCTTTTTTTAACTCATATTGAGTAGTCTTTCATATATTCCACCTTCATGTTTGAAATGCTAATGTTAGAGTGCTCTAAGAGTTAGAAGTTAGTTTTTTGAGTCTTGTCACTTAGTGTATTTTTATGATAATCTTGTGGAGATATTCATGGTGTATCACCCCCTATAATAGATTATTTTCATGCAAATCTTATCTATTTTCACATAAGCAAGTATTATATTAGGTGACAAGTACATCAAGACATATCTAGGGAGCAATCCCTTTCAATCCTAGAGGTCTACTTCCACCATAGGTGTCCCACACACCTGGAAGTATTCCAATGTTTCCCAAATATAGAAGAGGCTTGAACACCATCTTTTAGGTGCAATATTTGGAGCCAATAGGTCCCTTTCATGTAGCTAGTCCTAGAGATGAAACCATTGGGGTCTACATGTATGCCCTCTTGGCATCCTTTGAAATGTTAGATCCTTATTCTAACAATGGCTAAGAAAATGATGGAAACATCCATCTATAACATAAACCCTTAATCTAGAGATCCATATTTAGCCTTAATGGCCATCCCTTCATGTCTTTTAACCTAATTTCAAGACTATGTTCACTCCATATATTTTAAATGAGCTTTAATATTGACATGATGACCTTGTTTTCTTTAGTTGAAAATTTCTCCTTAGCTCAAATTTAGTCATTAAAAATTTCTCTAGCCAATAAAATTTCTCTTATTTTTCTTCACTCCCATTGGTCTTGTAGATCCTTTCTATCAAATCTTAACCCTTTTGACCTCCTATGCACCATAATATCTCACTATATGAATTAATGCATGCCCTTTATTTACTATCATAAAGAACATGATCATGATATTTATTAATCACATGTTGATATTCGGATCCTTTTGTTTATCTATGAGCTTTTGCACTTGTGACACATGGTGGCATATAGATCTCCTTGAATTTTTGACTCATCTTGCACTATTGGATTAAGGTGTATGATGTAGCGTGGATCATTAGATCTACTAGGACCCACTATTTGAAATCCAATGGCTACTTCAAGAGATCAAATTTGACATCCACACTCACATCAAATGATGTTTTAAAAACTATCATTAATGTTTTCATAACCATAAAATTTAAGCTCAAAAGGATTGGATTTGCTCAAGTTTTATTTTGATGTGTGTGTGGATGTCTTACTTTGCTAGTTCAACTTTGAAGCTTCATAACTTGAGCTAGAAAGATCACGTGGACTTGAAACTTTTAGAGGATGATCTTGACATGAAAAAATCCATGGAATTATAATATTTTATCTTGTTTAGTTTTTTGAGTGAAGATAAAAATGCATAAATGAGATGGTTTGTTTATTTCTTGATGACATCCTAGATGGCCTGGCTCCTTAGAATTGACAAGCTAAACTTTGAAGTATTAGATCTTGATATAGAAGGCTCATCGAGATATAAAACCTATAGAGAATTATATTAGCACTAAGGACATTGATCACACATGGTTTTATGGTCATGTGAGGTTTTTTGAGCATATTTATAAATTACACTTGCAAGCTATTCTATTCTAGTTTCCATGTGATGTCTTGGTGATGGTTTGGATTCACAAAGCTTGATCCTAAGCCACTAGTTGATTTTTGAAAGCTTGGATGAACTTCTTGAGGCCTATGTAGACCCATCTATGATCCTAGATTTCACTAATCACCATGAAGACCTACCACTTGCATATATGACTCTAAAATGACCCCTATGACACCAAATGACACAAGGACTAAGATAGACTATGAACAAAGCTAGAATGGCATAGGAAATGGCATCAAATGAGAAAAAAATACCTTATGCCATTATAAAAATCCCCTATACAAGGTTTTGACTATAGGGGGTTAACCCATTTTGGCCTTGGGGAAAAATGGTCAATAGTAACTCTTACAAATATGTAACATTAAATATATGATATACATCACTTCCTCTATACAACTTGATCTTGTATGTATTTTTAGAAAAAATTATCAATGTGTACCATAATCCTATCTTTTTAAAATTTAAATTATTATATATTGTATATGGGAAAATGTCCTTGTGAAAATGTATTAGTCCTAATTATTTGACCTTGAGTTCTATTTTTCTATACTTTACATCTATGTATTGATTATGTTGTTGACTTCTTTGCTCCAAAGTTTCTTTTACTTTATGGTGTAACTCCCTCTCATAACTTATGAGATATCTTGATTATATACTTATTCCATGTGTCTCCTTTAATTTCCTTAACTCAAACCTTCCACATGGGATGCTTCCACACACAATATGGAAAGACGTTCTCATGATTTAGTCCACTAAATTAATATAATCAAAATCTAATTACACTAAGACTAAATCTTGTCTATTGGGATTATCTCAAACTGAGCATATTAATAAATTTTTAAGGCTTCTATTCACAAAATCCATTTTACCATATGTTTGTGGATGGTATGATTAAAAGCTTATATTTATACCAAATTTTTTAAATAATGTCCTCTAAAAATGGCCTAAAAACATTATATCTCTATTTGTCACTATGATACATGATAATCCATATAGCCTTACCACCTCTTTGAAGAATGTTTTTAATGTTCATGGCATCAATTGTGTTCCTACATGTGACAAAATAGCCCATATTTGAAAGTATATCCATAACTATGGAAATGGAGTCATTCCCCTTTTACATTTTGGGTGGTCCAAGCAAAAAAACCATGATGATATTATCCCATGGTTTTTATAGAATAAGAAGTGGTTGATACAACCATACATTATGACTCTTAATTATTCCTAATGTTAAAGTATATACTCATGAATTATTTTTTTCATATAAAAACTCATCTTGGGCCAAAACTAACTCTTGTCTAATTACACATACATCTTTTTATTTCCAAAATGTCTTATTAAGCCTCTATTTTCTTTTCTTTGATCAAATTATTGTGCATCAACCTTGTGAGTATTTATAATTTCATTATTATGAATATAGATATTTATATTATGAATTAATCTACCCAATGTGTTATATATACATCCAATGGTTCTTTAAATACATTTTAGGCATGTGTAAAATCCTCATCTTCTATGTATAACACATTTATAGAATAAAATTATATGGCTCCAACTCAGGTCTCATTCACCAAGAGGCACCTTATACTCATTATGTATACAAACCTATTCAAATTTTAAATTTTATGTTTCAACACAAATGATTAAATCTATAGATACTCAATTGAATTCACATTTCACTAATTAAACAACCTTTCACTATTTGTTAATTACAATACTTGGTGGTCTATATATGATAGAAACTAACTCACCAACAAGTAATTTTTCCATTTATTGATAAATGACACTATAACATATAAATAATATTCATAAACTAAATACTTCCTCTTTGTGTCATTCATTTTCTCACTAAAATAAGCTATAAACTTGATTTATTTAATTAACACTACTATTTCTATGTATGTAGAATCAGACTCAACCTAAAATACTATTGTGGCCAACATGCCCCATTTTCAAAATTTAAAATGAATACCCATTTTAAGCTAAAAATCCCATGTGCATGTCTTGTTGTGAAATAAATCAATCCCAATCTAACCCTAGAGTCATTATCTCAAGTCTAATTATAAATTAAGTTCATTATTGAATTGTTTGCATAAGTCCTTGATTTTAGATCTGATTTTTATTTTAATAAGGTCTTGATTTTATTCTAAATTAGCTAGCTTGACTGAGTTATTCCTAACTTGTATCATTTTAATTGATAAATTAGTCTAAATATCTAAGTGGGAATTTTTATTGCCAATATTTTATGCACTTATTTGGATTTTGATTCTATGATGTTCATCATATTCAATATTTTGATTTATGGACTAAATAAACTAAGTGATATTTATCCAAGGTTTTTGGATATTTTAAGGATTATTCTAACTTCATAGGGAATTTTTTTTGAAATCTATTTTATCCCAATTATAATGGTTTTCATACTTAGTTGATTATGTATAAATATATCTTGGTTGCACATCTCCTTTATGCCTAAATAATCATCAAATTTAAGAGTGGTTATGTAGTTTTATTTCTAATGGCTAAGCCCCAATAGTTTGATTTTAAATGACTAAGTCCCAATGGTTTAATTTACATTGACTAAGTCCCAATCAATAGATATTGTGTCACATGTCCTCACAAAAAATCAAGAAAATGACTAAGTATTCTTATTTTAGTGAGTATCTAGGTCCTCATGATTTAGACACTTATCTTAATATTGTTCCTCCATGGCTGAGTAAAAATATACCAAGTCCCAAATTCCCCTAAGAATTTGGATGAGTGGGGATTATCCACATGGCAAAATCCCACTCATTCATGACCTATACACATAATCACAATTAGAAAAGTTCCTCAAACATCTAGATAATCAAGGACCATCCACATGTCATGATCCTTATATTCTATGGCTTAAGCAACAAACATAATTCATAAATTCATGAATGTGATTGGAAAATCTAGGACCATCCATGTCTTCATCTTGGTCATGAACTTATATCATCTCAAATGACTAAGGCATATAGCTTTTGAACACCTAGATTAATAATATTATGCCACCTACCATCATCTTATTCATTCTCCCCATTTATAAAAATGACTAAGGAAAATAATCTTTTTTTAGATGGATAAATGTGATATTTCCACATGTCTTCATCCCATTCATCTAAAATAATGTATCAAAGCATCTAAGTCTTGAATTCCCCAAAGCATCAAGATAAGTGAGATCATACCAAGTGGAGCATCCCACTCACCCCTAACTAAGATTTCCAAGCATAATTAGCAAATTATAGAGACCATCCATTAAGTGAGGACTATTTATGTGCCACAATCCCACTCATTCACATATTTTTAGATAGAAACACATATTCCAAGTCTAGGTGATCATATAAATAAATGATAATCATCTATGTGTTTTCGTCCTATTCATCTATAATAAAAATTAAAATGGCTAAGGTACAGAATCTCAAAACCAATAAAGAGGTGCCATGTGTCTTTTATCATCTCCACAACATCAAAGTTATTATATAAATAGGATGTCCTTGAAAGGAATGAAAAATATATTTTTCCAAGCACATATATCTTAAGTGTTAATAAAAAATATCACATGGAGATGAATGAAAAAAATTGATATGTAGAATAAAGAGTAGAAATATCATATAATGTCTCAAAAAACTTATCAAGTACAATGAGAGTGCCTTGGATATATATGAAAGGAATATAAATGATATCCATATGATCACAGGAGATAACCTAGGGATAGAAAACAACTATATTTAAATATTTAATAGCCACATGTAATTGGGTATAAAAACCTAAATAATACTTAAATATATTAAATAACCTAGGAAATATGATATAAGGTAAATAACCTACTTTGACACCCCCCTTAAGAGAAATTTGGGGCTAAAAAAAGCTAAAAAGAAAGTGGCATATCCACATTATGAGTCCTGAGAATAAGGCCTAATCAAGTGCTCATGTACAATATATCCATGAAAATTGAATGAGGAATATGTCCTCACGCATTACCCCTAATGATAAATTCTAAAATCCTAAACATGCCATGAAACTCAAGGTAATCAATATAATGTAAAAGGCTTCGTAAACGTGTCAACAATCTACTATCGAGTCATTATGTACTCCAAGTAAATAACTCCTTATTGAATGTGTTGAAGAATGAATTACATGTGAATATCAATATGCTTGGTCCTTTAATGCTTAATAGGATTGTGATAAATGTAAATTTAACTTTGGTTGTCACACCAAAGTATAGTATATGAATCTTAGATGAAGCCAAACTCTAAAAATAATTGACAAATCTAAAGAACCTATTGACTTGATATGATTGTTTCCTTGTACTTTACCTCTATATATGAAAGTAAAATAACATACTACTTGTAATCCCAAACAATTAGAGAAGAACCAAGATAAAAAATTAGATATAAGTGGAACACCTATCATAATCTTTCCAACGTAAATGAGTATAGCCAACCAACTGAGTATAACCTCTGGTGTAGTGTAATTCAAAGTGGTAAGTGCACTATAGATATCAAAAAATATTTTTGGATTCATAATAGTGACTATCGTGAGGATTATTTTCAAACTTATATACAATCTTAACTACAAAATAAATATTAGGGTGAGTATGGGTCAAGTACATGAGACTTCCAACCAACTTCTTAAAAAATGTAGGATCACAAAGAGTAGTGCATGTGGAAGTAAGAGTGACCCAAAATTGGAAAGGAGAAGGACTTGGATTGAAATTAGCCATACCAAAATGTTGAATGAGATTAAGGGTGTACTTATTCTAACTCAAATTAATACCTTAATCTAACTAAGAAATCTGCAAACCAAGGAAAATTTTCAAAATACCAAGATCTATCATATCAAACTTTATTGAAAGAGCCTAATGAATTGCCTGAATATGAGAAGAGATATACTTATAAGAATCAGATCACAAACATACAAAACTAATATAAAAATATCCTCTCCAATATTTCGTATATATATGATAGGATATACTTGTAGTGAACAAATCCATTGTATAAAATAAAATTATCCATCCTCTCATATCAGGCTTGAGGAGCGAGTTTAAGACCATAAAAAGACCTTTGTAATTGAAAAACAACAAAATAATCATGAATAAACCCATCAGGTCTTTCCATGTATATTTTATTATGTAAATATCCATGTAAAAAGGCACTCTTTATGTCTATATGGTACACTTTCAAACCTTATGATGTAGCAAGAGAATGTACAAGGTGTATAGAATCTATCTTGACAAAAAGGGTAAAAGTCTCATAGTAATCAATACTTTTGACTTGTGAGAAATCCTTCACTACAAGACATATCATATACTTGTCAATGGACCCATTGGCTACATATTTGGTGCAATATATCCACTTACACATAAAAAAATTTTATTCCCTTAGGAAGAGAGACTAGATCTCAAGTATGATTCTTCATCAAATAAGAATAGTGATCTATCATCACATTATCCAGCTTATGTATCCCATAAGCATGTGAAAAAGGTTGTGGATCCCTAGAAAATGATTGACATAAAATTCTAGAACTTGTAGAATTTGCATGATGATGTCTAATGGGTAGATGATCTTGTATTAAAGGAGTTGCCAGAGAAATTATAGTACAAGTCCACTTAGGCATGGTGGGAACAAGATACACATTTAAGTATACATCTATAGCCTCCTTAGTATCTTCCTAAACTATATCCTCAAAGAAGGGATCTGTTGATGTACCTAAATGTATTAACAAGTTCATATATAGTGTTTAAGAAACACTTCTCATTTTTAGATTGACAAAATCCATTGTATGAGTTTTTAGTTGCGATAATCCTATTATCCTTGGTGGAATAAAGGTAGAACAAGTTGACTATTTCATAATTTTATATTAGTTGGTACTTGGGAGCCATTGTGGCTTGATACTTAATATTTTATTTTGAACATGATCTATGCTATTTTAAGTGAACTATGTTCAAAAATAATTCTAAAACTAAACCTGGATGAATATTCATAATGAAGCTAATCTAAGATGAATTGATAAAAAAGGAATAATAAGAAGGGTAGGGTAGAAAAGGGAGGTGTTATTGATCTTTTTTTCAAACATTATGACAAAGTTCCAATTACATCTGAACATGAATTTAACTAATGTGTAACATGAAGTAGCATAATCTCAAATCCTACCACACATCAGGAAAACATCTAAGGTATGAAAAGATGCAAATAAGAACAAGGTTTACTTTAATAATTTTACCCCTACATGCAAATAACATCAGACTAGATGCAAGAAGAGAAAAGAAAGTGAAGTAAACCTAACAACTTTCAACTGATCCAACATTATCATTAATTATTTCCTCTACATTTAAAAATGTACATCTAAAATTCACAAGAACCATTCAAATATGAAACTAAGATAAAATAAGTGAGAGAAACCATGATAACAATTCACACAAGCAAATGTGGATAAAATTTGCATAACTCCTTGCTTATATTAATTTTCTCAAAAGTTACAAATAGTTTTTTTGGCTCCAAAAACTCCTTCCCCTTTTACAATTAGAAATACCTCTTTTATATAGACAATTTATGAGATATCTTGGTTATTCCTTCTCAACATGAAACTAAAAAAGTGTCAACATGTAACTAGACAACTGTCAATGTGCTTTAGAACTAATGACCTTCTTTAAATTTTACTAATATGCCACATGATTTATAATCTACACATGCCTTTACAAAAGAATATTCCTTCTCAAAATGTTATACAAACTTATTTGTTGAAGGAATATTACTTATCTAACTTAGTTGTGCATTTGACACTCTAACTCAAACACAAAAAAGATATTTCAATGTGAGTTATTTGCCTATGTATCAATGTCATGTCATTTTATTTATTAACTCTAAATGTGATAGTTGACCCTAAGACACTTGTCAACATCTTATTGAGTCTAGATTTTTAAAGAGTCCACCTGGGCTCACACTGTTAGATCATCTTTGCCTAGATGAATACACTTCATCAGATGTTATCCTACATGATTGAACATGAGCTTGCCACTTTACAACTCCATGAGCTCTCAACATCCCTTTAGCATTATATTTTATTTTGATCTATTAGATCTCAATTAAGATCCTTTAGATCATACCACTTGGTGAATCTATAGGCTATTCAAGCTTTAATCATCACTTGGGTGCCATTGCACCACATGAAATATTATCGCTAGATCTTTGGCACCATTAAACTATCTAATCTTCATTCACACCATTGGATCTTCAAAATATGCTCAAGTTTTAATCATAAGCTATGAGATTGACAGTTGTCACTTTATGGCTTATTATGGGGCTTCATTGAATTGTATACCTTTAATTTTTGCCATTAGATCTTATTTTACTAATAAAACTCACTCCATCAGATCTTATCCATCCAAGCAAATTTTCTTTATCAGATCTTGCATTTGAGCTCCAAGATCCTACCACTTGGTAAATTTTTGCTTGTCCCAAATCCTTTGACTTTTTGACTCAGATCACATACCATCAAGTCATCTAGTAGCCCATTGAGATAGTGACACTTGTCATGTCCAAGTTCTCTCCATTCATGCAAACATGTAATATAACTTTAATAAAGTTATCCAAAAAAGAAGAACTTAGGACATAGTTATAGTCTAAGGTTTTTATTTATGTTAATAAACATGAATAAAAAACATTAGGATAAAGTATAATCTAAGTTTCTAAAATATAATAAAAGTGCTTATAGTTGTTCCACTTGGTATCATTACAAGATCTCAATCTATTAACTTATTGACTCTAGGAAAGGGCCCACAGACCATTGATATATCGTACATGCTCTTAAGATGTTCCCATTTGGCACTCTTAAGTCACTCTATATATTTTTTGACTTTATAATTCTTTCTTGCACCATTATATTTTTGGTTCATGAATCAACATGCATTATAAACTTTCCTTTAAACTTTATTGACCCTCCATGGGTCATTAATCTATTTTTACCAAGATCTAAGATATCACCACATGGATCTTTTACGTTAATCCTTAGGTCTTCTGACCTTTTGACCTAAATGAGAGCCCATGTATCATTTGATCTTTGACTTAGGCCCTGAGATCTTACCACTTGGAAATCTATCATTCAACCTATTCTTTTGAATAATAAAATATACAAAGTAAATGCTTTGGTAAATATAAAGGATGTAGGATTTAAACCTTAGCCTAAAGTTTTTTTTTATATTACTAAATATATTTAAAAATTTAGAATAAGGCTTTAGACTAATATAATAAAGTTCTCCCTACGTAAATTTGAATCTTATTTTAAAGGACACAGACTAAAAACATTTTAAACTAAGGTTTTTACATGATCTAGACATATATTTAATTAGATAATTAAGAGCCAAAAAGTTTAATCAAAGGGTCAATTAATCA
Organism: Torreya grandis; assembly: GCA_037957365.1. NCBI lineage: Eukaryota > Viridiplantae > Streptophyta > Pinopsida > Cupressales > Taxaceae > Torreya > Torreya grandis. The sequence goes on from JARHVA010000187.1 coordinate 5,895,973, forward strand.
TTAAATTATAAAACCATGCATAGTGTTTATCCAAAAGGGACTCCATTAAACTTGAGACATGAGAACACAAAATTCAACATTAATAATATTAGATGAAGTCAAAAGAAGGTTATATTCTAACAAACTTATGCCAACTAGATCTACACAAGAAGATATTCAATACTGGTTCCTGATAAAGTTGAATGTTCAATTATGGCACAAATTAGCAAAATTTGAAACAAGGATCCCCATTTTTCAAAAATGGGGGTATTTGGACCTCAATAAATTGTGACTTCTAGGGGAAACATAAAAATATGTTAGAATTTAGAGACTTTGGTTGAGACTAATAACTAGTTTATTCATTTCATTTGATCAAGTACCATTAAGATACATTTATAATTGAAATAAGTCTTGCATATGAATAATTAAGATCAAAAATCAAGAACCAATCAGGTTGTGTGTGTGATTTGATTACACTTACTATTTTCCATGGGATTTAGGGAAATAATTTCTAGATTTCATGACTTTAATAATTAACACTAACTTTACACATGTTTGGGTATTCATTAAGAACCATGCTTTAGCTCAGGGAAGGCTTTGGCATTGCTCTATTGATAGTCTGGTGTCCATATCCCTGATAAATATTCCCTTAGCTCTACTCTAGGCCTTGTTTCACTACCATCTAGGCATCCATATCCCTAATGGAGGTTATCATAGTCACCTCTGCTTAGAAATCTCTTTGAATTTGTAATAAGCTGTTGTTTTTGTAAATTTTTTATATCATTTCAACTTTCTAGAAAAGGTTTGGAATAGAGTTAACCATGTTTATGGATTTGGTTAAGTGTTTCATCTTTAAAAATCATCCTTGGTTTCCTCCTTATCCCAAGCAATAATTTTTATTAAGTGTAAACATGATTATATCCTAATAATTCAATATTTGACCCTACATGTGCAATCCTTCTTAAAACTAAGATTAGATTAGAACAATGCTCAAAATCCGAATGAATAATTATTGTAACCATTAGTATTTATTAGTTTCTCTAAAATATAGCATTAAACTCATATTACAATAATCCATGATCAACCAATACTGAGAAAACATACTTGCATTCATAAATTATGGATCTCCTTTTGAGCATCTAAATGTATTTTGAGATGAGGACTTGCCAAAAGGACTTATTAAAATGAAGGAACAAAGTAGGAAAGTAGACACACCAAGAGGAAATCACACCAACAAAAAGTAAAGGAAATAAACAAATAAATATATAAAAATGCTATGTACAAACAAAGGATAGGAAGGAGAGAACAAGAAGTAAACTAAACTAATACCTACTTAAACTAATTATAACTAGTCTTATATTTTACTCCATGATTACATCTAGTAGGATGGTAGATAAATAGTTACTGAGGTATTGCCTATTGGTTGGGAATGTAAACTCTACTCCTTACAAGCCTTTCAGTTTGAAGGTGTTGTCTCCTAATGTTTCTATAATCTGATATGGGCTAATCCACAAAAGAGTGATTTTTTCATGTTTACCCTTAGGTTTAGATGCCTTATTTGAAAGAAGGACCAAGTATATTTGTATAAACACCTTTATCTTTGAACACTTATCAAACCACCTCTTGACTATGGTTTGGTGTCTACTAAAGTTAGCAAGAGCCCCTTCTCTTACATCTTCCATCTATATGATGTTAGGTAGCCTTAAACTTACAAATTCTTGGTCCTCCTCCATGTACTCTTACATGAAATTATACGTTGGAAACTTGAGTGTGATGGGAAACATAGGTTCTTGACCATATACTAGTAAGAATAGTGATGTCTTGAGAGCTTATTTGATTCCAGTTCTATCTACCCAAAGGGTATACTTAAGTAGCTTGTGCCATGTTTTTGGTTTATCAATTGTAGAATTATTTATGGATTTCATCAAGTTCTTATTAATTGAATAAAACAACCCATTACCCTAAGGGTAATGGTCTAATGATAACTTTAGAATAATGTTGTTTTCATATACCCATTTTATCATCTCAATGGATATAAAGGTAGATCCATTATCACAGACTAGAGATACTAGCATTCCAAACCTTGTGCATATATTTTCTTCTAATAATTTGATCACCTCTTTAGTCTTACACTATTTGGTTTCCACTACTTCAATCCATATAGTAAACTAATTAGTAGCAGTTACAACATACTTGTGACCATCTAAGGAATTAGGGTTAATGACCCCCATAAAATCTAGTCCCCATTAGGCAAAGGGTTTATCAATTATTACTGGCTTTAGTGGTATGGTTACCTTTGGATCTTTAGTTTTAAAGACTTGACATGAATGGAGTTATCTCACATGATTATGAGCATCCTTAAAGATAGTGGGTCAGTAATAACCATCTCTAAGGATCTTATGGGTTATTATCTTTTTGGATGGATGTCCACCCCCCAAATTTTCATGGAAAGTACTCAAGATCTCAATTACCTCTTCCTTGGAAACACATTTTAGGTAAATTATTTTGATGTTATTCCTATATATCACTCCATATTTGATCATATAATGAGCTACATTGAGCCTTAAATCACTTGTTTGCTCTCTACTCAACCCTATAAGATAATAGCCATTGATTAGCAAATAAACAATAAGATCATACCAATCATTAGGCTAATTTTTTTTGTTCTACCTACATGACATTCAGTTTGGGATTGTTGATACCTCTAAGTGTATCATAGGTAAAGTTCCACTAGTGCTAGAAGGAGGTCATATGTTGGTTGTGTTGGGACCAACATACCCCTTTTTTTGAAATGGGACCCTTGAGAAACCCTCAACATAAAACATGGACATCTTAGTATGTCATGGTATTTTATAAAATTTAAAGTTCATACACTTTATTAAGAGATGGGCTTATGTGGTTTTAATCTAATTTAATCTAGACAAACATTGCTAATGAAGTTCATTTGGCCTTTAAGTTGCAGGTTCCATGGTGTGAATCCTTGAGAATTTTGTATTCTAAAACCTTGGTAGACCTTTGATTCAAATTTGAATAAAGGCAAAAACTAAAATGACAAGAACCATTTTAAAATTCATTTATGGACTTAATTATAAATAACATATTCTAGGTTTAGTCATGTTTTTTTAACACAACTTGACTAAGAAACTTGATCCCCTTCATTACTTCCCCATTTTTATGTTATTTATGGCCTAACTACATGTTATTGTGTAGGGCCCTTTTATATTCCCCAACTTAACCTAAGATTTTAATATTAAGGCCTTAACGTATTCATTAATATAATCATGATCTTATTCTTACCACCTTAATCTTAAGTTTGTATTGTCTTTACAATCCTAACATTAACTTCCTCACATTTTGTAGGATCCTAAGGTCATTGTTTTATTCTAAGATTTGATCTAACAGTGTGAGGCTAACCTGAAATTTGGATTAAATAACATACATCTTTGGTAATTTTATGATCTATTATTACTCTCTAGGACCCCATCAAATGAAGTGAAGCATAATTGAAAATTCAAAAGTATGTAAGAATCCTTAAAGATGGACATATGACACCATTGAATTTGAGGTTTAAAAGGAAGAGGGGATCGCCTAACATGACTACCAATCAATAGCAAGTCCCTGAATCAAGATCCTATGGCTATCACTTTATCTTAGCATTTAATCCAATGGGGTGAATTAACATCGAGACCTTGGGAAGACTTATGGAATTGCCAAGTGGTATCCTTGCATTTGGCATGGAAGATTTTAATGAACTCAAAATTGAAATTCACATGACCATCATCCAAATGTTTGAAAGGATGAACTTGACGTTCATGTGATCGTTAACTTTAAGTCTATCAAAATCAAAACTTCACTTTTTTAAACTTGATGTCTATGCGACCATTAATTAACACATGTGAAAATGTATTTGACATCCATGAGACAATCAATTTTAACCCAATGAAATATCTTTCTTAGCATTCAAATAACATGCCAAAATCATATTTTAACTTGGAAATGAATTCATAATCTAAATAAAATGCTCAAAATGGAAGGTTTTGATCTAAAAAACAAGGACATATGTGAGAAATATACCTAGCCTAAGTCTATGCTTTAAGATTCACATTGGATTTCGCATAATGGACCTTAAATTAGAAACTTATCCTATGTAAAATTTATATTTTCATTTCATGTTGAACCTATTTTGAACATAGTTCATGAAACATGGCATAAATACTTTTAGCCTAATGTTTTTGTTTTGTTTATTAAACACAATGCATAAATTTAACCTAAAGTATTTATACCTTGAAATCCCCCAATTTATAATCATGACCTAGGTTTAAAATTCCTTAGCCTAAGGTTTATCCCATGCTTAATAATCATGAACAAACCTTAGCCTAAGGAACATAAGTCTAATTTGGGACTTTAATAATAAACAAACTTAACATTCAGGCATTATTTATAGATAAATTATTTTCACTTTATCATTATATTTAATCAAATGGCATGAGGACACCAATGAATTTTCAAAGGCCTATAATCTTACCACGTGGCTGATGCTCAGTCATTGAATGAGTGACCAAAAAATTTGGAGCATAGAGAAGTCATTTAAAGCACCAAGCATCATGATCATGGAGTTTATAATAGGGAGACCCAATCAATATCTAAAGGCCTAAATTATAATCAATGGCTCATGCTAACTTGGGATTCTAATCCTATGGTACAAAATGAAGTAGGTATTTTTAAATACCAATGACTAGTGTTCAAATGACATTTATGAAAAATGTCATGAATGATCAAGACCTGTGCCACACAAACAAAAAAGGACAAAATTCAAGATCTCATGGGCTCAAAAACACAAAGGTATAAAGGAAAAGGTCTAAATCAAATCCTAAACATATATAAGTTGAATCTTAGATATATTTTGCCTTTAAAGCTCCAAAACTCTAAACCTTACATTAAGTGCCCCAAATGGATTCAATTTGCTACAATTATATCAAAGAATAACTTAATTGTATTTTTGAGCATAAGAGAGATTTCATAAAGGTCATCTTTAATTTGGAGTAAACAATTAGCAAGAAGTAGAGACCATGATAGCCATCAAGCATCAATTAAAGGAAGAGGTTGAGATCTATATAATGATAGACAATGAGGGCCAGATATTCAAGGATATAGAATCGGACCTCACAGTGTTGAATATCAAGGGCATTAAGAATTGGTCTGAGGTTTTATTTATGATAAAAGAATTATAACCCATCTTAAGGGAGGAGTAGATAAATGCAACCAGAAATAGATGACACATTGACCTAATTGTAATCTAAATTGTTGACATTCATCATGCCATAATAAAACTAGAGGTATTGTATAATATTAATGTCCTTACCCCTATATTTGTTGATTGTAGGATAGATGGTGAGTGGATCATTAGGGAAGGTAGCTCAAAATTTATAGCATGCATTTCCCCCATTACTTTCAAAAATTATTATAAGCTCCCTCTTCCTTACATAGACCTTCCCAAAATGAGGGAATGGACCAATAACCATGACCTAGACTCCATCTTGAGACCCTAGCTCCACCAAGGACCTCACATATTTAGAACCCTTGATGGAAAAATACCTATCATCTAGTTTAGAGAGGGTATTAAGGTGATAATGAACTTGTTTAATAGATATTTTGGTGTCCCTTTGACCACTTACATAAATAAGGTTTGGGTCTACTATGTGCACTTATTGGTGGAGGAAAAACATACCCCTATAGTTGGAGATTTGTTCAATATCTTCCTTTATAAGAATTTCATCACCATTAAGATAAAAACCTCAAATCAATTCTACATAATTTCATACCTAATTGATGCCCTTCTCACTTTAGTCACCTTCCTTGGCAATAGGAATTGGTCCACAAAGGGTAAGACAACCATTTCACAATAAAATGCGTTGTTTATTTCTGATTACATTTAACCTACTATGGTGGAGGCCATCACAAGTGTTCCCATGCCTAGGATCCACCCCATAATCAAGAGATATGTTGAAATGATAGGGTATGTATGTTATTATCCTAATTACATAGTCATCAAGATAGATTGAATCATGACTCAACCTTATAAATTGCCAGTGTATATTCCAAATAAGCTTATAGAGAAGGTAATTGCTTCTCAACTCATCCATGGAATTGATAAGACTTTCAAAGAGAAAATTAAGGGCCTACTCCACCAAAAAATGTAGAACCAAGGAAGTGATCAAATTCTTAGAAGAAAATATCTATACCAAGTTTGGGACTCTAGTATCTCTAGTATGTGATAATGGGTCTACCTTCACATCCATAGAGATGATTGAATGGGCTTATGACAATGACATCACTCTCAAGTTTGCATCCAACCATTATCCCCAAAGTAATATATTCTTTGAGTCAAAAAATAAGAACATAATGAAGGCAATAAAGAATTTTGTCAAAGATAAGCCCAAGACTTGGCACAATTTCCTTAAATTTGCACTTTAGGTTGACAGGGTAAGATTCAAGTAAGCCTTAATATCCTCACCATTTCTATTGGTGTATGTATAATAACCCATCTTTCCCATCACTCTCAAGTTGCTTACATATAGATTTATGTAATAATACATGGAGGAGAGCCAAGAGCTACCCAATTCTAGATTGTTGGATATAATTTAGATGGAAGATGAAAGGGAGAAAGCCTTTGTTAAATTTAGTAGGCATAAAACCAAAGTCAAGAGATGGTTTGATAAAAGGTCCAAAATCAAGGTGTTTAGATAAGGAGACCTAGTTCTCCTCTAGGACAAAACATCTAAGCCTAAGGGAAAACATGGTAAATTCACACCCTTTTGGATTGGTAGATACCAGATTGTAAAAACATTGGGAAATAAAACCTTTAAGATCAAAGACATATAAGGAGTAGAGTTTACATTTCTCACCAATAGACAATATCTCAAACACTATTTCTCTATTGCTCCCCTTAGAGTCTTCATGGATTAAAATTGTAAGATGATTAGATTAGTGTAGGTAGGTTAGAGTTTATTTTCATGTTCTTTCCTTCTCATCCCTTGTTTATACATAGGAATATACCTATTTTTTGTTTTCCTTGGTTTTATTTCTTTTTGTTATGTGTTTCTTTCCTATCTTTTGGTTCCTTGATTCTAATAAGTCCCTAGGGACAATATTGAGCTCATATGTTATGAAATTTACTTAAAAATGTGCCCCTTAATTTATAAATGAAGGTATGAACCCTGTGCATAGAGTAACCATGGTTGTGAAATATAGATCAAGATGTTATATCTTAGATAAAATGATAAATACCAATGGAAAAGCCACTCATTTTATTAGACCCTAACCATTGTCTTGACCTTAAACTAGTTTTAAGAAGATTTGCACTTATGGGATGCAAACTCAAATTGTTAGGGTATACACAAAACTGACACTTAATTAACATCCTTGCCTGGCATAAGATTTTTAACCATAAGTGATTTTCCAAATATTATATATTTGACCAAATCATAAAACCTAGCTACCCTAGCTCCCAACCCGACTGAAAGCCTAAAGATATAAGAAAATACAAAACTAAGGATATAATGGAAAAATAGAAGCTTTCAGATGTAGGTGATTTTGGTAATGTCCACTAGGGATATGGTTGCCTAGATGGAAGTGGATCAAGGCCATGAGTGGAGCCAAATGCATCTATGTTGGGGATATGGACACCTAGCTGGTAGTATAACAATTCCCAAGCCTTCCCTAAGTTAACAATGTGGTTCATGATGAACATTTTTAGAACATTATAGAGTCAGTGTAAGTGATTGAGGACATAAAACCTAGTAGTTACTTCTTGAAACCCATTTTAAATAATAAGTGGAATAAAATCACACACATAGTCTAGATATGTCTTGGAATTTGACCTTAAGATCATAAGTGCAAGGTTTATTTCAACTATGGCCTAGTCTGGATGATGAAATTGATAAAAAAAGTGGATGACCTTATTGTTTGTTTGATTGAAGTCTCTAGGCTCTAACATATTTATACATTTCTCCCATGAGTCACCATTTTTAGGGACAAACATACCCCCTTTTTTTGAATTTTTACCCTTAAGAAACCCTTAGAATAAAACATGGACATCTTAGCATGTCAGGATCTTTTATAGAATTTGAAGATCACCCACTTTATTAAGAGATAGAATTATATGGTTTTAATGCTTTAATATGGACTAACATTGCTAATGAGGTTCATTTGGCCTTTAAGTTTTAGGTTCCATGGTGTGCATCCCTAATAATTTTGTATTCTGAAACCTTAGCAAACCCTTGATTCAAATTTGAATAAAGGTGGGAACCATTTTAAAATTTGTTTATGGACTTAAGTATAAAACACATATTCTAGGTTTATTCATGTTTTATTTAACATAACTTGACTAAGAAACTTGATCCCCTTCATTACATCCCATTTTTTCAAGTTCTTTATGGCATAACTAAATGTCATTATGTAAGGCCCTTTTATATTCCACAACTTAGCTTAAGACTTTAATACTAAGGCTCTGATGTATTCATTAATATAATCAAGACCTTAGTCTTACCACAATAAACCTAAGTTTGTATTATCTCCATGATCCTAACATTAACTTCCTCAATTTTTTAGAATCCTAAGGTCATCACTTTATCACAGGATTTGATCCAATGGCATGCGGCTAACCCAAACTTTGTCTTAAATAACATGCATCTTTGGTAATTATATGATCCATGCTTACTCGCTAAGACCCAATAAAAAAGAGTGAATCATAATTAAAAATTTAAAAGGATGCAAAAATTTTTAAAGATGTACATACAAAACCATCATATTCAAGGTTTAAAAGGAAAAAGGGCCCACCTAACATGATCGCCAATCAATAAAAAGTCCCTAGATCAAGATCTTATGGTTATTGATTTATCAAAGTATTTAATCCAATGTGTCAAATTAACACTGAGACCCTAGGAAGCCCTATGGAATTGCCAAGTAGCATCCTTGCATTTGGTATGGAAGATTTTAACAAACTTGAAATTAGAATTCATATGACCATAATCAAATGTCTAAAAGGATGAAATTGTAACAAACTTAAAATTGACATTCATGTGACCATCATCCAAATGTCCAAAAGGATGAAATTTATGCCCACGTGGCCATTAAATTTGATTCTAACAAAATCAAAACTTCACTAGTTTAAACTTGACATCCATGTGATCATCAATTAACACTCATGAAGGTGTATTTGATGTCCATGAGACTATCAATTTTAACCCAATGTAATATTTTACTTAGCATTCAAATATCATGAAAAAATCATATTTTAACTTTGAAATGTCTTCATAATCTAAAGCAAATGGTCAAAATATTCTCAAAATGGAAGGATTTGACCTACAAAACAAGGACATATGCAAGAAATATACTTAGCATAAATCTATGCTTTATGATTCACATTGAATTTTGCATAATGGACCTTAAATCAAAAACTTACCCTATGTAAAAGTTAGATTGTCATTTCATGTTGAACCTATTTTTAACATAGTTCATGACACATGGCATAAATATTTTTATCTTAATGTTTTCATTGTGTTTATTAGACATAACACATACATTTAACCTAAAGTATTTATACCTTTAACTACCCATTTATAATCATGACTTAGGATTAAAATTCCTTAGCATAAGGTTTATCCCATGATTAATAAGCGTGAACAAACCTTAGCCTAAGGAACATAAGTCTTAGTCAAGACTTTAATAATAAATTGAATTAATGTTTGAGTATTATTTATAGATCGATGGTTGTCAGTTTATCATCAAATTTCATCCAATCACATGATGACACCAATGAATTTTCAAAGGCCCATAATCTCACCACATGTTTGATTCTCGATTGACAAATGACTGACCAAAAGATTTGGAGCATGGAGAAGGAATGTAAAGCACCAAGTGTCATGATCATGGAGTTTGAAACAAGGTGACTTAATTAAGATCTAAGGGCCTAGATTATAATTAATGGCTTATACTATCCTTCAATTTTGATCCTAAGGTGAAAAATGAAGGAGGTATTTTTAAATACCAATGGCTAGTGTTCAAATGACATTTATGAAAAATGTCATGAAAGGTCAAGACCAACGCCACATAACCACCATGCAAGCAGAAAAAGATAACATTTAAGATCTCATGGGCTCAAAAATAGAAAGGTATAAAGGTAAAGGTCCAAATAAAATATAGAACATGTATAATCTAAATCTTGGATATCTTCCACCATTAAATCTCTAAAACCCTAAATCCTACATAAAGTGGCCCAAATAGATTCAATTTGCTACAATTCAATCAATAGATAACTTAATTATGTTTTTGAGCACAAAAAATCTTTCACAAAGGTCATCTATAATCCAGAGTGATTAATTAGAAAGAATTAGAGACCATGGTATCTAGCAATCATAAATTGAAGGAAGAGGTTGAGATCTATTTGATGATAGACAATGAGGGTTAGATATTCAAGGATATAGAATTAGACCTCACAATAGTGAATATCTAGGGAATTAGGAATTTGTTTGAGCTCTTATTTATGATATAATTATTACAACCCATCTCAAGGGAGGAGTAGATAAATTACACAACAAATATATGACACACTAACCTAGTTTCAATCTAAATGGCTAGTCTTCATCATAATATAGCAAAACTATAGGTATTGCACTACATTGATGTCCTTGCCCCAATATTTATTGATTGTAAGATAGATGGTGAATGGATCATTAGGGAAGGTAACTAAAAAATGGTATCATATATTTCCCCTATTGATTTAAAAAATTATTATAAGCTCCCTCTTCCCTATATAGACCTTCCCAAAATGAGGGAATGGACAAATAACCATGACCTAGACTCCATCCTGAGACCCTAACTTCACCAAGGACCTTATATATTTAGAACCCTTGATGGTAAAATCCCTATCATCTAGTTCAAAGAGGGAATTATTATTATAATGACCTTTTTGAATAGAGATTTTTGTTACCCTTTGACCACTTATGTAAATAAGGTTTGGGTCTCCTATGTGCACTTTTTAGTGGAGGAAAAACATACCCCTCTAATTGGAGATTTGATCAGTATCTTCTTTACTAAGAAATTCATCACCATCAAGATAAAAAACTCAAAGTAATTATACATGATTTCATACCTACTTGATTCCCTTCTCAATTTAGTCATCTTTTATAGTATTAGGAATTGGTCCATAGAAGGTAGAATAACCATTTCACACAACTCCAAGCTACACGTCTTCAAGTACAAGAACCATATGTAGTTTATATGTGATTGCATTTACCCTACTATTGTGAACACCATCATAGGTGTTCCCATGCCTAGGCTCCACCCCATCATCAAGGGATATGTTGAAATGATAGTTGACATATGGTATTATCCTAATTGCATAGTCATCAAGATAGCAGGAATCATGACTCAACCTTACAAACTACTAGTGTATGTTCCAAATAAGCTTGCAGAGAAGGAAATTACTTCCTACCTCATTGATGGCATTGATGGGACTTATAAAGAGAAAAGTAAATGCCTACTCCACCCCTTCCCCTTGAATATTAGGAAAACCATAATAAAGGATTAGAAATAGGTGGAGGTTATGTCCACACATAGAGATTCATTTGGCTTCCAACTTGATGAACTCTATATGTGAGATCCATATAATGTAGTTTTTTACCATTTAAAGGACAAGAATATCTATAAAATAGAATATTCACATCAAATTAGTGTCCATGACACCATATATATCAAGTCTAGGAACTATGAATAGGTATTGGCTAGGATCCAAGGCCATAACATTAAGCTCAAACATAGATTGGTCAAGAAAAATAAACCATCTAGGGAAACATGGAAAATGTACCTTTTTTAATACCATTTACTATCTCAACCATATGGAATAGCCCATGATCCACCTCAGTCTGAGTAGCCACAACCCAAATAGTATGATGAGAAAATTTAGTGATCAGGGAAAAGGAAAAGAGAATGTTAGAGAGATAATATTAGAAGAAACACCTAAAGAAGGGACATTACCTTCAACCATATAATAGAATCCACCTTCTCCAATCTAATAAATTAACATGATAGCCTTGGAACTAGAAGAAACACTTGAGTGTAGCCTAAAGGAACTTTCAGAGTCTTATAGCTCAAGTAGAGAGGAGGACCCTTTAGAGGAAATAATAAGAAAGGAGCTAATTTCTATGGAACCTCAAGAGAAGAGGTAGGTATAATTGGCCTAGGTCCTAGTAAGACCAAAGAAGAAACCTAGATTTACCTTCACTCATCCCATGAGTGAATTCAATCTCTTTAGTGATGAATTTTCAATCCATGGACGAGTCATTCCTGACTAGTTCATCAATGGAAAATTACAAAAGATACACTCTCTTTCTCATTCTTGGGCTATGACGAGGGTCACTATTATGGGAATACAAGATGATATGAAGCCTTGAATAAAACCTATAATGAAGTAGCAAGAAGAAAGAAGAATTATGGTCATTAAAGGTTAAAGAGAATATAGTATCTCAAGTATGGAGGTCCTAGAACCTCCCCAATTCAAGGAACCAATCACTACTATCCATTTCAACCCTAAGATAGCTGGGTTGAAAAGAATAAAATCTAGGACAGCTATGGTTGGGACATAAGAATTCACCTTTTAGAATGTGGAATCTTTTGTAGGTTTGACCCATGTTATAGGACAACTTGGTGAGGCAACAATACATAAAGAATATGTGGAGAGCCTGATAGAAACATAGCCACACTATGTTAGGGCTAGAGTCTAAGGTTTAAAACAAATGATCCTAAATTTAGAAAGAGAAAGGGAGAATTTTCAAACACATGCTATCTTATCGGTCCTAGAGGCCATGCCCAAAATTTTGGATGAATAATATTTGACATGTTTGAGGCATTAAATTAAATGAAGATAAGTCAGATTGGATTATAGGAATGATATACATTAGGCAAGGACTTGGTCACCCGATGGTAGGACTCAGAGGATAGGATTTCTTAGTTCCTCAAAATTTAAGCAAAGAAGTAGATCTCAAACTTTATAACCATAAGAATGGGATACTTAGGCACAATCTTGTGGATTGTTATTGAAAAAGCACAAAGCTTGAGTACCTAGCATACCAATGTGAAGAGGTTTCTAGATGACAAAGTGATCATTATCAGAATTGAACAACTTCTTGGGACACTGCTTATCAATCCTACACAAACTACTACCCTTGGCCTCATACACGATGAAGAATTCAAGTATAGGTCCACTATGGTGACTCAATAAATACAATTTAAAATCAAAGGCTAGTCTAGATAGGATAACAACAAGATCTTGGATATGATCTTTAATGTAGATGAGAGGATTAATGAAGCTATAAGTATTAAGGAGGCCTTGGCCAAAAAAGACAAGGATATCAATGATCTAGTAGACTAAGAGGAGTAATGCATCATAAATCCTATTGTAGATCTTAAGCTAGTTGATGAAAAACATGAGAGGGCCATGCGAATCATCCAACAAAAAAATATGGGCCCCACTAACAAGTTAAACCAATATTCTATTCTAATAAAAAATTTCAACATTTGGGAGTAGAGTATCCCATTATAAAGGCATATGCTAGTTTATTAGCATATTTGCCTCTAGGTCAGTACTTGTATTTTATAATGTATAAGGATAACTATCCCTATCTTTGTACACATATATTTTGTAATTGACAAGTATACTACCTAGTCTTCCTATAAATAATGTATGACCATTTTAAAGAGAGATATTTTTTGATAAAATTTTGTATACTTTAAGTAATTAATAAGATCAAATAATTTTTCAAGGATTGCCTATTTTTGATGTGTTAATTGCTGATATATCTTTTCTCTCAATTGTTAGTAGAGGTCTTAAATTTGAATAGTGTATTTGAATTCTGAATAACATTCTTTAATCACAAGGTTTTTAATTTGTGCTTATGCTAGATTAGTTGAAATATCTCAAGTTCTACTTTATTACATTTTGATCTATATTCAAATGTGTAATGGCTATTTGATTATGGTTATAAATCCTTAAAGTAGACCTGGTTCTTATTTGTGATTCTTAAATATTTTCCTTTAAATTTTACCTAATATATAGTGAGATTTGAGCTTAGGATATGTTGAAGTATATATTTGTTAAGTGCATATTCAGTTACCATTGATACTTTGTCATCATGTTTAGGATTAAAATTGGTAATCACTTACTTCTTTTTTGCTCTACCCTCCTCTTTGCACTTTTTTATACCAAGATCACTTTATTTTTAGTCACAATATAAATATCCATTGAGATTAGTCTGTAGTTTAAATATGGGACATAAAATATTCACAAATAATGGGCTAAAGTGGATCTCAACCACCAAATCATATAAATATTATGGAACTGTTATCTTACTCTAATGTTATTTCACCATAGGGAACCAGATTGTCAAAACCTGTAACTCATGCTCTAAATTTTCCAAATTCTAAAATAAGAAGTGTTCTCTAAACACTAAGGATACCTATGACACATTTAGAAGCATCAACAGTTTGACATTAGGAATTGAGTAAGCCATCTAACCTTGGGGCTATATATGATCATTGATTGTCACTACTTTAGAATAGGCTAACACTAGAGTATTCATCGATCCTTACAAGTCTAATCAACCCCAATTCATTAGAAGGTCATAAGTACATTATAAAAAATACTAACTATTGAACCAAGTGTACTGAGGTAGTGGCCACTAAGGAATGAAAAATTGAGGAAGTGATCACCTTTTTAGAAGAATACATATGCACCAGATTTATAATTATAATCTCTCTAGTATGTGATAATGAATGTAATTTCACATCCATTAAAATGAAAAAATGGGCATATGATACTAGTATTTTTTGCAAGTTATCATCCAACCATTACCTCTAAGGTAATGGAGTATCCAAATCAACCAATAATAAATTGATGAAAGCAATAAGGAAGTTTGTAGAAGACAAACCTAGAACTTGGCATAAGCTTCTGAAATATGCCCAATGGGTAGATAGAACAAGAGTAAAGTAAGCTCTCAAAGCATCACCCTTTTAACTGGTGTATGACCAAGATCTCATATTCCCCATCACCCTCAAGTTACCTACATAAAGTTTCATGAAATAATATATAGAAGAAGATCAGGAACTTGTAAATTCAAAACTACTAGATATTGTTCATATGGAAGGTGCATGATACGAAGGTTTTTCTAACTTTAGTAGGTACCAAACCATGGTGAAAAGGTGGTTTGAAAAATGATCAAAGATAAAGGTGTTCATACAAGGTTACCTAGTTCTTCTTTGGGACAAAGAATCTAAACCTAAGGGTAAACATGGGAAGTTCACAACTTTATGGATAGGTCCCTATCTGATTGTTGAGACACTTAGAAACAACACCTTTAAGATGAAAGACCTATAAAGATAAAATTTCACATTTCACACCAATGGGTAGTATCTCAAGCATTATTTTTATATTGCTTTCCCTATGGTATTCATGGATTAAACTATAATAATAGTTAGGTTTAATGTAGGTAGGCTAGTTTAATTTCTCTCTACTCTTTCCTTCCTATCCCTTATTTATACATATCCCTGTATATATTTGTTTGCTTTTCTCTACTTTATTTTGTTTTTTGTTTTGTGTGTTTGCTTTCTTTTCTTTATTCCTTACTTTGAATAAGTCCTTCAGGATACTTTAGATCAAAGTTCATCTTAAAAACTCATGAACTCCACAGTTCAAAAATGTAGGTATGAATCTCAATAACTTATTAATCATGGGTTTGAAATGTAAGCTTATGTTATAATTTAGAGAAATAGGTAAGGGCTGGTAGATAGGTCAATTATTCTATGAAAATTTAAACATTATTTTGATCTAAATTTGGTTTCAAGAATAATTTTACTTTCAAGATGAAAGATAGAATTATTAAGGCATAATCATTTTTGTACTTAAAAAATATCCTTGCCTAGGACAAAGTTATAACCATAGGTGATTGTCTGAAGATCAAGAATTTGACCAAATCCCTAATCTAGCTAACTTGGTTCCCAAACTTTGCCAAAAAACCTAAAAGATCTAAAAATACAAAAATAAGATTTTATTGTAAAATCAAAAGTTTTCCAAGTAAAGGTGATTTTGGTAATTCCACTAGGGCTATGGACACTTGGTTGGTAGTGGATCAAGGCCTTGAGTGGAGCCAAAGGCATCTCTATCTGGGATATGGAGACTTGGTTGGTAGTAGAGTAATGAGCAAGCCTTCCTTGAGCTAAATCATGGTTCTTTATGTATATCAAAACATGTTGTAGGTTAATGTTAGTGATTGAAGACATGAAACCTAGAATTTGTCTCTTGAATCTCATGGAAAATAGTAAGTGGAATCAAAGCACACACACATCATGTCTAGGTCTTGATGTTTGATCCTAAGTTTTTAAGTGTAAGGTTTGTTTTAATCATGGGAATATCTTAATAATGGTACTAATCAAGTATAATAAGTAATCTAGTTATTTTTATGAACCAATGTCTCTGAATTCTAACATATTACTATGTTTCCCCTAAAATTAGGTCAACATACCCCCTATTTCTCAAAATTAGGGACCCATGTGTTAAATTATGCAATTAGTACCTTAAAACTAAAAAATAACTTGATCAAGGTGTCATTAATACATTTACAGATTATTCATATTTGAAGATCATTCACACTATGTTATACTTTGGTCTATTTGTTCCAAGTTCTACCTTAACTTTGCCTAATATTGCTAACCTTGATCTTCATGTTTTAAGTTGTAGGTTTAATGTAACCCTCATTGAATAGATCATTTTGGATTTTACTAACCTTTGGCCTATGGATATCCAAATTAAATCTACGTTCAAGCTTCCTAAAACCCTCATCTAGAAACCCTAGCTTAGACCCTTTGATTTAAATTCAAAATCGTTGGGAACACTTTTAAAATGATAAGGACTTAAGATTAATTTTTACCTAAGGCTTCATTGTTTTTCAACATGAACAAACCTTATCCTAAAAATTATAATCTTGGTCCCCTTTATGTCATGTGCCCCTTGTTTCTATTTATTTTAATATGGTCTAAATGTTTACAGGGTCCTTTTATTACATTCATGGCTTGGTCCAACCTTTGTTATTACCATGGTCCTTCTTGTTACAACCTAGACTAATTTCTTATTATTAAGGCCCCATTCATGTTTATTAACATAAATGAGACTTTAGTCTTAAGACTTTAATCTAATTCTTGTACATTTTTTATCCCTAATTTATGTCATGTGCTTCTTTACAGGATCGATGACCCATGAATTCTCATATAAAATTGATCTAATGGAGTGAACATAACATTAAAATACCAAAGACCAATCATGTCTATCTATTCAGATCATCATCGATGGTTCATGTTTACTTGTGAGATATGATCAGATGACACATATCAAATCAAAGTTTCTATGGAACTTTTTTTTCACGAGACTTAAATTTGATGTTTTCATACCCATCAATTGATATCCATGAGGACATCATTGATGTTTATGAGGCTTTCAAAATTTAGTCCCTATAGTTAATTATATGAGCTTAAAATTGATGTTCTTACAACCATCAATTGATGTCCATGAGGTTGTCATTGACTTTTGTGAGACTTTCAAATTTTAACCCCTATGAATAATTATACGAGCTTAAATTTGATGTTCTCAAAACCATCAATTGCCATTTATAAGGTCATCATTGACATCCCAAAGACCATCAAATTAAATCTCAATAACTAATCTCATTTGGATAAATGAACATGTTTATCTTCATGTTTCAGGATCAATGAAGACCCATTTGGAGAATAATCATGTTTAATATTTTTATGCTTTAATGCTAAAATTGGCTTTTCATTTAGTCTTTAGCCCATCATAGACTAAGTTCAAATTTTCATGAGACTAGTCATAAACACCATGAACCTAACTCGAATTTTAATTTAAAGTGTGGTCATGTTTCTAAACATTTGACTAAAGTTAGGCCTAAAATATCATGTTTGGTCCCCATATATCCCATGATCTTATGTGGGTCTATTCTATTGACTTAACCTAATAAATACAAGATCCCATTATTAAAATATTAGCTTAGAACTTTTTACCCTAAAGTTTTATCTTATTTATTAATATGATAAAACTTCAGGATAAAAAACACCATACTTGGTCCTTTATTATTAATAGTACCCCTTTTATCATTATGTAGGCTTAACTTAAATAATCTATCATATGGTTTATATCATTTTTATTAACATGAAATAAAACATAGCCTAAAATATTTGACCTAAGTTCTTATATGCCCCAATGCTAACTTAAACATTGTGCACCTTTACAGGATCTTGAATTCACATGAGATCAGAACAACATGATCGAATAGAGTGATATCTTTGTGGACTATTCACAAAAACCTTAAAAGGCCCATGGGATCACCACATGGTGAATGTGGACCAACTAACAAAGATAAGAAGGTGAACATCTCAGTAAGGCCTATGGGACTACCAGGTGGCATAATAATGGGGCCTAGTAAAAATAATGACCAATGGCATGTAACTCATAGGATCAAGACCAACAACTCACATTAATTTGTGCAAGATGATCCAATGGATCAAGACCAAGTAGGATTTTAAAAGGGTAATAATCAATTTTTGAACAATAATGGACAAAATGCTACTAAAAGTTCTATGTAGATGACATGATGATGCCACATGGGTAGAAAGCAAAAAAAATAGAGATTTTGTGGGCATGGAAAAGCAAAGGTATCAATTCCAATGTTTAAATAAAATCTAAGTTATTAATTCACTCAAGTGAAAAAACCATTTCCATTAAAGCTTGAAGCAACCTATAGACAAACCCTAAGCATCTACAAATACCAAATTCAATAAAAATTTGATCATAAACAAGCTTGAGAGAGTCTGATTAATACCTGAGTAAGTGAAAACTAATCTAGAGTCAAAATATAGACCACTAGTGAGAATTTTAATTAACTCATAGTCATGGTGGCATAAAAGTAACATAGAGATAACATAAAGCTCCACTTAACCATAAATTCAAAAGAAAGGGTCTTTAAGGACATTGCATTTGATGTTATGGTGTGGAACACTAGAGACAATAATTGGTTCTAGATATTTTTGACCATTGAGGAATTGTAGCCCATAACAAGGGAGGATGAACATATTGCATCCTTTAAGACAAGATATTATGACCTAGTTATAGTACAGATGGTGAGCATTCACCACATAGTAGTTAAACTAGAGGTACTTCACTATATGGATATCTTCCTCCCTATCTTTAAACAATGTAAAACTGAAAAGGGTATGATGATCAACAAATGTACTTGAAAATTCCTTGCCTATGTGTCTCCAATTAATTTTAAGAGATATTATAAGTTACCTAAGCCCTGAGTAGATATACCCATACTTAATAAATGGGCTAATAAAAATGACCTCAAATCCATCCTAGTCCCATGGTTGTATTCAAAAAACCATGTGTTTTTTGACCTTAATGGAAACATTCCCGTCAACCAATTCTGACCTAGAATTAGGATGATAATGACCTTAATGAATAGGATGTGTGGAAACCCCACCTCCACTTTTGTTGATAATGTTTGGGTACCCCTGGTATACTTTATTATTGAAAAAGAGGTCACCCCTCCCATTGGTGAAGTTATTAACTCATGTTTATGTAGACAAATATTCATAGTCAAGAAAGGGTCTAGGAATAGCTTCTTCATGATGTCTTATCTCCTAGATGCCTTTCTTTCCACAATTGATATCCCAAACTTTAGGGGATGGTCACTTGAGAAGACACAAAAAGCATCCTATTTTTATTCAAAATTGTATATCTTCAAGTATAGGGACCATTTTCAAAGAAATCCATTGAGTCCATTAGGGACATCTAGTTTTATCTAGACTATACAATCATTAGGATAGAAGGAACACAATGCACTCCACTAAGACTGCCAACCCATGTTCTAGACAAATTACTTAAAAAATAAGTTTCATTCCAAATATATAATGGTATTGATGGGATTTGTAGAATTAAAAGGAAAATATTGATACATCCTCCACCCTTGGTTATTTTTATAATTATCTTCCAACATTGGGACAACATTGAAGATGTTAATAAGAATAGAGCATCTTTCAAGTTATAACATGATGAATTGAGAGAGTGGGACCTCAATGATATAGTTGGGAAACATTTGAAGGATAAATAAATAAATTTTACCTATGATCATTATCTAAGAGTCTAAAACTCAATATACACCAAGGCTACATCTTTCACAGTGGTATTAGATAGATTAAAGAAATGTGGTATTAACCTAGAAGCTAGATTGATAAGGGACTAGAAAGGAAGTGATGACCAATTGCTAAAAGGTCAATACTCTCAACCTCCTCACATATAGACATAATCACAAGTGGACTTACCATATCCTAAGGTAAAATATTAACAAAGTCTTAAATAAAGCATACTTGAGGATGGGACATCATCTTTATCCCAACCCAATGAACTAGGGTCTCCAATTGAGTACATTGATGTGGTGGCATTGGACCTAGGTGAGATAGTAGAACATGCATTAAAAATTTTGTCCACTTATTTCTAATATTATGGAGAGGAAATTAAGGTGGAGGAACCCCAACACTAAACTAAATAAGTGGAGATAAGAAATGGGAAGGAATTAGCTTTGAGTCTAGTCCTAGTTGTTCCCCCATAAAAGAGAAAGGTTGAGCTTGCATTAGTTCTAAGAGGAACAAAGAAACATAAATTAACCTTCACTCACCCTTTGAGTGATTTCAATGTATTTAGGGAATAAAATGTGTTACAAGGACCAACCATCCTTGAATGGTTCATCTATGATAAGCTAAAAAATATTCCTACTCTACAACACTCTTGGGCCTTGACCAAGTTAGTGAATGTAACTGCCCATAATGAGCTCAAACCATGGATAATTTCCTTGTAAAAGTAGGAGAAAGAAAGAAATATGGTTTCCCTTAGGGAGTCAAGTGTCACTCAGATGACTACTCCTAGGGAGGAAAGTGGCACACAAATAGATACTCTAGATCCTCCTCAAATAACTCAATCATTAGTTAGAGTCTAGTTCTTTATAGAAACTATAGGTTTGAAGAGGGTGATTTAAAAAAGATCCATGCTTACTGGTGAGGAATTAATTTTTCAAAATATGGAACCATTTGTTAGTTTAACTCTAATAAGAGGCTATAATTTGGGTGAATACCCCATCTTTGAAGAATATATACTTGGATTGGCCCAATCTCAATCAGCCTAGTTATAGACTGGCATCAAGGGCATGAAATAATAAATAGAAAATTTGAAGAAGTAAAAGGAAAATATAGATAAGAAGGAAGTTTTATCTATACCAAATACTATGATAGATATTTTTTTGGCATCCTTTTATGACATGTTTAATTTTATAAAGATAATAAAGGCAAGGCAAGGTGTATTGGGTTAGCAAGATGTAATAGCCAAGGGTTTAATTACTTAGTGGTAAAGTTCAAAAGAAAAGATTAAGGATTTAATTAGCATATTGACTAGGGATACAATACTAGGTTTCAAGACCATTGACCTAGCCCATCTCAACATAACCATGAGACTGATTATATATAAAATTTAAGGATTGATCATGGGGTCCAAGATCTTGGAAAGACTCCTCAAGGATGATAAAGAGTTACTGGATAGGATACAAAAGTTCCTTAAAACCATGATTGCTAATCCTATAACACTAAACTCCATGGGCATCATCACAAATGTTGAATTCAAGCATATGACCACTTTGGTCATGTAAGAGGTAAAGATAAAAAACTAAGGAAGGTCTAATAATGACAATAATAGGATCATGGATATGATCCTAATGGTGTAATAAAATTTAGCCAAGGCAAGGAGCATTACGGAGGACTTGGAGAGAAATGATAGGGACCTTGAAGACTTAATTGACCATGAGGATGAACTCTTCCTTGAACCTACAGTTAATTTGAGAGTCATTGATGAGCAACATCAAAAGGTAGTAACGCTACTTTAGTATAACCAATGAACTTCATCAGCACAGGGTCCACCAGTTAGTTAGGAATATTCTATTTTTTAAAGCATTATGAAATCTAATAATATAATATTATTTTATAAATTCATGTGCAATTTGTATAAGCATATTTCCTATAGGTTAGTCCACATGAAAATAATTAGTGTATTTTAGAAAATTTTGTAAAGAGGACATCTATCCTTACACTTGAACACTTTTAATTTGATAAGACTGACCAAAATACTTCCATGTAATCTATAACAGGAGTATTTTCATTTGTAAAAAAGGGAAGGAGTTTTGAGCCAAAATTAGTGTAGACTTTGGATCAAATAATACAAGTAAATAATTATGAGAAGATGGTCTCATCTTGTTTATGTGAATTATTACACAACTTCTCTCTCAATTGTTTGTTCTAAATCTTAGATTTGAATGATTCTTTTGAATTCTTGGCACATACCTTTTGAATGTAGAATTTTTAACTTGTGTATATGCTAGGTTAATTGAAGGTTTGTTAGTTTGCTTCATTTTATTTACTTTGCATTTATAGATGTGCATCTATTATCTACTTAAAGGAGTAAAAATTAAAGTAAATGTGGTTCCTATTTGCATTATGTCTTATCTTCCTTAGAAGTTTGCTTGATATATGTTGTGATTTGAGCTTAAGCTATTTACTTCATATATTATTTTTAAGTTCCTTCCTAGGAAAGGCTTGAACTTTGTCATGATGTTTAAGATAAAGATCAACAACACTTTTCTTCTCTACCTTACCCTACCCCTTTTACTTCTTTTTTAACCAAATCACTTTATCATAGTTTCCATTGTAAATATTCACGTAGATTAGACTTTAGACTTATATTGAGAATAATTCATCTTAATTATAATATATCACATTCTTATTTCCAAATATATAGGCCAAGGTGGATCCCAACTACCAAAATTTATAAACATTATGGAATAGTTTTCTTTCTCTATTGTTATTCTATCACAGGTAACCAAATTACCACAACCTACTACTCATGCTCTAAATTATTTGAACTCTAAAATGATAAGTGTTATTTAAACACTAAGATCACATATGATATAGTTAGAGGCATTAATGGGGATTAGTATTATCAATCAATTGAATTAAACCTTAGCATCTTACCAACTTTGTAGTATTCATATCTATATCATATTCTTTGAGAATAAACATCCACTTACCTCTCCTTTCTCCAAGTTCACATTGACTAAGCATGAACTTAGTGGTGGAGTCTAGTGCTATTACATGTACCTAATTTTTAAGGATATAATGCCTAAATTTATTTACTGCCTTTACTAGATCACATGCTTTTTTATCAATAAGTGAGTAATTCAATTCAACATTTTAAAAATTAGTACTCATGAAAGAAATAGAATGATCACATTCATCTATAACTCATAGCTGCAATTGTATGGTTAGAAGTGAAAGAGTAAAGATAGTTTTTTTTAGAAAATTCTAGACTTATTAGCATAGGAGTTTATCTAATTACTTCTTTAATTTACTTGAATTCCTTCTTTATCTCTTCATTCCATGTGATCTTATCATCTTTATTCAACATGTCATTCAAAGGTCTCATTATTTTTGCAAAACCAAAAATAAACTTCCTCAAAAAGTGGATCTTCCCAAAGAAAGACTTTAGCTCTTTTTTATTATTAGGGAGTTCTATCTTTGATATTGCATTTACTCTATCTAGGTCTATAAAGATCCCATCCTTAATTATAACATATCCCAACAATTTTCCCTTAATTACACAAAAATGCTCTTCTTTGGGTTGATAGAAATTCCATACCTTCTACACCTTTCAAATACTTATTGTAAGTGCATTATGTGATCTTCCTTATTATTAGAAAAGACAGTCAATTCATCCATGTATATAATAATACACTTACCTATCATCCCCTCAAGATCATGGTAAATTTCTCTTTTTAAGGTTAAAGCTACATTTAACAATCCAAAGGTAATTCTCTTTTAGGTAAAAGTGCCCCACTTGGTAGTAAAAATAGTCTTCATATTATCTTATTTGTTCACTAGCACCTAATTATACCATAAAAATCCATCAAGGAAATACATCATAGTATAAATAGAAACAATTTGGATTACTTGGTCAAGATAAGGTAAGGGTAATTATCCTTTTTAGATGCTCTATTCAAATTTCTGAAATCAATGAACAATATAATTTCACCATTTTTATTCCTGATTGGTACTAGGTTAGCTACCCAAGTGGGGTGTCTAATGAGAAACATTATCTTATCATCTAGTAATTGCTTGGTCTCTTTGTATATTATTGGTTCTAAGATGGGGTTGACTGGTCTTTATTTTTTCCTAAATGGTTTGTAGGCTTCCTTTAAAGGTATGGTGTGGGTTATGACCATAGGATCAAAGATATTTAAGGCATCATAGGACCATGCTATTACATCCCTATACTTGATACACAAATCTTTAGCTCTCTCAATTTCAATGCTTGTGTAGGTTGTACGAATGTTCACTAGCTAAGGCTAGCCTTGGGAACCTAGGTCTATTGATTTATAGTCCTTATTATCTACTCTGGGAATCTTAATAGTCTCAACAAGTTTTTTAGAATCAAATAGCCTCTCTAAGGCCATCATCCTTTTTGGAATATTATTTTTATTCAACTGAATGACCTTTTCATCAAGCTTGTCTTCAACTTTTTCATCATCAAGGGTATTATCACTAGCTTCATCAATGATGTGAACCTCAAACACTCTTGAGTTATTCATAAATTCTATGATCTATTGATCATCATTGAATACTTATAAATGGTTGACATTATCTAGCATCAAGGGATATGGGACTAATTCAATTATAAAGCTTTGTAATTTGGAACCTTGAATGGGCATAAGGTTGGTCGCATCTAAATAAAGTTCATCACTAGCCTTGTTTTGTTCCCTAAGGATTGACATAATGTTGAAAGCATCAAAACATTCAATTATGTCCCAATCTAAATTTATATTTTTTAAGATAGCACAACTTGCATTTATATTTACTCTTAACCTAATTAACTACTAGTTTAGAATCACTAAAAACTAATAGTTCCTTAACCTTGTGTTTGATTATAAATTATAATCTAATAATGAGTGTTTCATACTTAGCCAAATTATTGGTGCATAGGAACTAAAATTTGTAGGAGGCATAGTATTCTTTCCTAGTGGGATTGATTAATACCACTCCTACTCCAAAACTTGATTTGCATTTAGCACCATCAAAATATAGCTTCCATAATCTAGGCATAGCATGAGAAATTTTGGAGTTACATACCTTTATGGTGTTAAGAGTGTAAACACCTAGATTTGAATTAACCATGTTGACCCTCTCATTGGTTGCATTGTACTCAATGATCATATACTTCATTTTATGTTCCCTCTCTATCCTAATATATTTTTTAACTCATTTCCAAGGTAACCACAAGTGTGAATAGTCAGTTGAAATATAACCATTCAATGGGTCTAGTCCCTACTTATAAGTATTCCATATGCATTAAAAATATCCACCACTTGGATGTAAATGAATTATTGGATCCTTGGTTCAGAAGCAATCTTCATGTGAACATTTAACAGTTCACAAATTAATTTAACTCTTGATTTATCTAATTGAGTCACAACCCTATCAGATTTAATTGAAATCAAACCTAATTGTTCACAAATACCCTTGGGCACAATGTTTGTAGATGAGCCTAACTCTACTAAGTAATTGTGTAAATTTTTACCAAATATCCTAAATGTAAGTAGGAAAGGGGGAACATATGGCTTAATTTTGTGTATTGAAACATTAGCATGTATATAATTTTGTAGTCTGATAGGCTTCTTAGACAAATATTCTAACAAGAAATCCCTTTATTTTGTGATCTAGGTCAACTCATGCAAAGTAATGTTAGATTTGATTTTTTAATGTCCTCTACTATATTATATCTAGCCCTATTGGAAGAATTAAATGCATCAACATTAGGTTTAGAGGTACTTCCCTTAGGAGGCTATGGATTGTTATCTGATGTAGTATCAAGAGGAGTGTAAAACTTATTTAGTGGAGTTGAGGAAGTCAAAGTTTGTTTCTAATTCATATTTCTTAGAGGGTATGTCTTCTTCAGATATTGATGAAGAGTATGAATATCTTTAGGGATATCCTTAGGCTCATTATACTCTTGAAATGGGAACTTAAATGTCTCCACCATGAAAGTTGAATCAATAGATTTGGATGATCTTGAATAACTTGAGGTACCTACACCATTGTATTTATTAGGTATAGCTTCAAAAGCATCCAATTATTATTGAAAAGCTTCAAAAGCATTAAAAAATTCTAGATAATCTAATTCACCATGTTTTGAAGTATAATGAATTCTACAATAATTAGGCAAAGCTACATCACCAAGATTTATATTAGGTATATTATTATTGGTGGATGACTCATTTTTATGGTTGTTATTATTGTTATTTTGAAACTTGTTTTAAGGCCTATTGAACCTTTAGAAGGAGAAGTTATTGTTAGATCTTTCTCCAATATGGCCAACTTGCTTTTGTAACTAAAAGAAATTAGTGCTTAGCTTTTGAACCATTTTCAAGATATAATCATTTTCATTTTTGGGTGCCTCAAAATTATGAACTTGAGTATTTATACTAGTTTTAGGAATCAAATATCTCTGGTATTGTGGACTAGATCTACTGGTAGCATTGTTCAAGAATCCTATGTTTTGGCCAAGATGTGCATGGTTCAAAGGCAACTAGTTTAAGACTAGAAGCTGATTTAAGGATGGCATATTTGTATTGGCATTAGGAATGACATTAGATATAGGCAAATTTTGATTAATTTTGGGAATATTGTATGTAATTTGATCTTAGGGTTGCATATGATCATTAATGATCATAGCTTCAACATAAGCTAAGGCTATTCTACTAATGATTTGAGTAGATATTTTAAGAAATATATAAGTCATGGGATCCAAGGTATCTTTGTAGATCTCTAAGGCTAAAGCCTCATCAATTCTATAAGGAGTTATGGTTATACTAACCATTTTTTGGAATCTAGCATTGAAGGCTCTTATGGACTCATTTGAGTCCCTTTTAAGTGTGGTAAAATATTGTTACATGACACATGGACTAATGATTTTTCCAAACTAATCAAAGAATTAATTACTAAAATCATTCTAGCTAGCTATGTAGTTTTTAGGAAGGTTAAGGAACCATTCATATGTAGCATCTTTGAAAGTAAATGGAAATAGTTTGCATGTTACATCTTCATGAACAACATTCAAAAGTCTTAAAGTAACTTTGAAGCTTTTAATGTGTTCTTTAGTAGTTAAAACACCATTATAACTAAAAGTAGGTAATGAGGAATTTCATGTACCACACCTGGCACATTGATTGAAGAACCACCTAACCAAGCCATACCTTGATAGGGATTGAACATACAAGCACCCTAAATTAGTGAAGTTATTTGAGATTTTTTAAGTCTATGCTTACCTTTGTCACACTTAGCTCTCCTATGAACTTCTAATGAAATAAGGGGACCCTTCTCTCTGAACATGACCTAGTCCTTATCCTTGGTAATTTTAGTTTGAAAGCTTTAAACCCTATTTGAAATATAATGTGTAAGTATTAAATTTACAAATAATGATGATAATAAAGAAAATTACCCCAAGGATGATGTAATAAAAATAGAGTGAACTCCTAAAACATCTAATATAGTTAATGACCCAAAAAGGGCACTTATAGGCTACTCTAAGAATATGCCACTACTAATCCTAAAAGTGTAATACAAGGAGGAGAAGAGGTGTTTAAAAGTGTTGAGAATGTAATTGAGATTTCAATTAGTTTGTAGACCATTAGAAGATCAGAGGTAAGAATGAGTTCAAACTCATAGTTAACACTAAGAATGGCAAATGACATCAATATTTAACTAAATTAGCCCAAGGATGTGACCAAACACATATATATGAATTATCTTTACATGTTTTAAGCTCAAATAAGCTCAAAATTGTAGAGATATAATCAATATTTGAACAAAATAGTTATAACTAACCTCAAGTGCCTTGGATTCATAGATCTTAAGCTAACATTACCATAATTAAACATCAAAATTCAAAGAACATATATATTTATCTAGATAAGCATAAAGACTAGTCTAAAACCTTTAAGGTCAATGATATTAACACAAATATGCTAAAAGAAACACAAATATGCAAAGAATACATCAATATTTGAATAGAATTCACCAAAATTAGAAAAGATGTTGCAAATTTTAAAATATTTAACTCAAACATTCTTCTAACACCAATTTTTTCCCTATTGATGCACCTAAATGTATCAATAGGTTCATATATAGTGTTTAATAAACACTTCTCATTTTTTGATTGATAGAATCCATTACATGAGTTTATGGTTGTGATATCCTATTATCTCTAGTGGAATAAAGGCATAATAGGTTGACAGTTTCACAAATTTATATTAGTTTCTGGTTGGGAGCCACCATGTATTAATATTTAATCTTTGATTTTGCAAATGATATAAATTATTTGAAGTGAATTATGCTCAAAACTAAGTCTAAAACTAAACCCAGATGAATATTCATAATGAAGCTAATCTAAGGTGAATTGATAAAAAGGGAGCAACAAGAAGGGTAGGGTAGAAAGGGGAGGTGTTGTTGGTCATTGTTTCAAACATTATTAAAAAGTTATGATTTCATCTAAACATGTATTTAACCAATGTGCAACATGAAGTAGCATAATCTCAAATCCTATCACACATCAGGCAAAAATCTAAGGTATGAAAAGATGCAAATAAGAAAAAGGTTTACTTTAAGAATTTTACCCCTAAAACTAATAATGTTAGCCCAAATGCAAGAAGAGTAAATAAATCAAAGTAAACCTAAAAACTTTCAACTAATCCAACATTAACATAAATTAATAGCTCTGCATTTAAATATACACATCTAGAATTCATAAAAACCATTCAAATATGAAGATAAGATCAAACAAGTGAGAGAAAAACCATGATAGTAATTTACACAAGTAAATGTGGACAAACATTGGAAAAATCCTTGCTTATATTAATTTTCTCAAAAGTTATATATAGTTTTTTGGCTTCAAAAACTCTCTCCTCTTTTACAATTGGCAATAACTCTTTTATATAGATAATTCATGAGATATGTTGGTCATTCCTTCTTAACATACAATTGAAAAAGTGTCAAAATGCAATTGGAGAAGTGTCAACATGCTTCAGGACCAATGAAATTCTTTAAATATGACTAATAGGCCATGTGATTTATAATATACACATGCCTTTACAAAATAATATTCCTTCTCAAAATGTTATACAAACTTAATTACCAAACGAATCTTCCTTATCTAACTTAACTATGCATTTGATGACACTCTAACTCAAGTTACAAAAAGATCTTTAAATATGAATTCTCTACCTATGTGGCAATGTCATGTCATTTTGTTTATTAACTACAAATGTGATTTTTTCCCCTAGGACATGTTTCAGCATCTTATTAGTTTTATATTTTTTAAGAGTCCACCTAGGCTCGTATCATCATATCATCTCTACCCAAATGAATATGCTCCATTAGATATTTTCCTACATAATTTAATGTGAACATACCACTTGGCACCTTCATGGACTCTAGGTATCCCTTTAGCATTAGATTTTATCATGAGCCATTAGATATCTATTAAAACCCCATAGATCATGCCACTTGGTGAATCTGTGGGCTCTCTAAGTTCGATTCATTGCTCAAGCACCATAATTCCATGTGGAATCTTCTTTCTAGATCTCTGGCCCCATTAAACTATCAAATCTTCACTCACACCATTAGATCTTTAAAATATGCTCAAGATTTAATAGTTAGATGTAGGTTTGACACTTGTTACTTTTTAGCTTATTATGGGGCTTCATTGAAATATCTACCTTTGATTCGCACTGTTAGATCGCTAATAAAACTCTCTATTAGATCTTTTCCATCTAAGTGAATTCTCTCCATTGGATCTTACATTTGAGCTTTGAGATCCTACCACTTGGTGAATCCATGATTTTCTTGAGTCCTTTAAAATTTTTACTTAAATCACTCTCTATCAGATCATCTAGCAGCCCATCGAGATGGTGACACTTGTCACATCTAGGTTTGCTCCATTCCTGAAAACATCTAATAGAACTTTAATAAAGTTTCCCAAAAAATAACTTAGGACATAGTTATAGTCTAAGGTTTTTATTCATGTTAATAAACATGAATAAGAAACCTTAGGATAAAGTCTAAGCTAAGTTTTTCAAATATAATAAAAGTGTTTGTGGGTGTGCCACTTGGTAGTGCCATGAGATATCAGTATATTGAATTGATGACTCTAGGGAAGGGCCCATAGACCATTGATCTTTCATCTGGTATTTTGAGATGTTACCTAAGCCAAAACCTCATTTTGTCATCCACTGAACATATTCACATGACCTAACTCTATTCTTAGAAATGAAAAATTTATAGGACTAAGTTATCCCATCCAACTTAGTCTGGGACCTAATTGCTTTATTTCTTAAAGAATTGGGTCAATTGGGCCAATTGTGTTGACTAAAAATTTGAAAGGGTTTAGGGTTAGATCCAACTATATAAACACATCTTTTTCATCATTTCATTAAAAGGAGATAGAGATAATAATTTACTTGTGCATTTATTTATTTAACCATTCTATTTGAGGAGTCCTTATTTAGGGTTTCATACTTCCTTTAGAGAGAAGGATCTTATCTTGTGGGAAACATTTTTTGGTAATAGAAGAATTCATGTATCCTAGAGATGACTTACCTTTGTTATCCTTAAGAACCACAACAAATTATTACAAATAACCATTATCTAACAGAGATATTGAGGCTTGATGGGTTCATCTTCAAGATAAGTATTCCTAACTCGTTATCCTTTTTATTAGGAGATATATTTACATGTGTTAACTTATTAATATGTTTCTCTCTTCTTGCATTGGGATTACCTCTACATTTACCTGAGTAGAGTTATTATTTAAATTTTTAATTTTATGTTTATTATACTCATTTATTCCACAAGCTTTGGTGAGAACTAGATTAGATTTACATGACTTTGTCATTTACTTTATTAGAAACCATAGGACCTAACTAGGGTTATTATGTGTTATTTATTGACTAGAGGCTTTAGAACCCTCTCTAGTGATATTTTGTGGTAAGAGACCCCATAGTTAGGTATAAATGATCCATATTAGTCATGAACTTGATTATATAAATTTACCAATAATTAGAAGGGATAGTGTGATTTATCTTCCCCAACCTATCATTGATTTGTAGATTAGTTTCAATTTCCCTTGTCATATATTTTAGTGAACCTGATGTGAAATAACCCTTGAAATTTTTATTTCACTTCATTTATTATCATTTATTTTATTTTTACATCATTAAATCAAATCTATTGACTTACTCTAACTTTGTGTCTATAGGTTTAACACACAGTCAATCCAATCGAATATGTTTTTATTTGTGTAGGTCATCTTCAAAAATAGATAATTGAATTGATCCACTGAACTCAATTCACTTCTTCACATGCAAGCTTTTAGACTTAGTCAACCCAGCCAACTTTGTTAGTAAGTTAAAAATTTTCATTTGGATGACATGGTATGAAAACATAAAATTCAACATCTTTAAAATCATCAAGTTTATTCTCAACATATCAGTCATTTATTTTCCTTCATTTCAATATTATTTTTCATATTTTTCAATCTAAAAAAATTTAACCCCATAATAAACACTATCAAATGGATAGATTGAGTTTTGCAGTCGCTTCTTTCCTAAAAGACTTTGTTAACTATGTTTCTTTGGCCATTTATTTAATAAATAGAATCAACCTAAGAAATTATGTTATGTATTATTTACATACTTAATCATTTAAACCAACCATGTACTCTTAAAGCAAAGGAATTAACTCATATTTCTATTAATTAAATCATTTTTCATTTTATTGCTTGCTTTCTTAGAATAATGTTCAAACTAAATATGAAATTTTAATTTATCAATTTAGTCACATTGTTTTTATTTTATTCACACACTTCTAAACCACATAGTATCAAAAAAATTAAAAAAAACTCTACCCAAGGTATACCTACTTAGATTTCATCACCAAGGGAAAAGTTGACTAAGTTTTCTAGCCAAGTATAAATACGTGGTTGATGGTATATATTGGCAAAGCACCCCACACCCTTATCACTATGATATTGTGATGTGAGGTGGTAGGCCCCAATACCAAGATATAATGATCACCAATATAGATCCATTTCAGCCTTAACTACTTGATACAAACCTTAGATTGCCTTTCTAGTTCCATTTTACAACCAACTCCCTATCACCTTTATTTCTAAAGTTATAATTTAAAACATTCATGAATGACTGCATAGTTTAACATTTCTATTTATGTTTCTTATTTTTGATAATTATATGTTGTATTGTAAAAATTATACTAACTAATATTGGCACAAGGTTTTTGTTGTGTGTCATAACTAGATCGACTAGTTCGACCTAGTTGCCTATGTGTTTATTTCAAGTATTTTATAAAATAAAACTAGATCATCCAAAATCATAATTGTAAAAACCTATCTTTACCTTTAGAACATAAACGATCTTATCGATTGGATCTCCTATAGTATTTGTTTTCATATAGAAAATAATTGACATGCTTGATTGTGTCCCTTAAATTTCCCCTTTTCTGACAAAACAATATTTTTCTATTTTACCCCATCTCTTAAAGACTACTTATTTTGTTTGCCTTCAACACATAGTTGAACTATCTGATTGTGTGTCTCTTAGACTCCCTCAATTTCACCATATGTAAAACACATTTGACTAGTTTGACTATTTATTTTGTAGCCTATGCTACCTATTGTCT
Source organism: Torreya grandis (assembly GCA_037957365.1). NCBI lineage: Eukaryota > Viridiplantae > Streptophyta > Pinopsida > Cupressales > Taxaceae > Torreya > Torreya grandis. The sequence goes on from JARHVA010000187.1 coordinate 5,928,913, forward strand.
TATAATACAATGTCAACTAGATTGACCCAGTATCCTATCAGTTGATCCTCACATATAAACAAATTTTAAACTTCCATATTTCATTATTAATTTCTCATTTGATGAGAATATAGAATTGAATCAAATAAACTTGATGAGTTTCACTAATCCTAATAGGTTTCCTAAGGCACATCTTATGGCACCTACTACATATCAAATTAATGTCCATGTTACCACCCACAATACCAACTATGGGACTCTTCCTCATTTTTCCTCGGTACTCAACTCCTTATTTTCACTATAATATGAGTGTGACCTTGAGTACACAAACAAAATTATATTTTCCATCAATGAAAATCCTCAACATATAGGAAAAGATCCTAAAACCATGTATAACCTGATGATAGGAAATTTTATAATAGAACCCCATTCACCTTCCCTTAGCTTTTCCTAAGGATTTGGGGAAAACCCTTTCTTTTCATTCTAACCTTTACCCTCTATTATGTCTCTTCCCACACTATGACATCACCCTCTATATCTTATTATACTTCCATGCCAAGTATTTATACAAACATGGTAGGTTCAAATTCTAGTGGGGATCTTCAAAATACTGACATCCATACCCATGATACCAATACATATCATGCTACTATTGTGTCTCATGTTACTAATTCTTCTTATGCCACTAATGAGGTGCATGTTATTACCTCATCCCATACTCATATTTCATCTCAAGGTCTTGATGTCTCACATAATACTAATGCATCACATGCTACATCCACTAGCTAAAATGTTGCTCAAACCAATCAATTTTTATTATAAATGCTTAACCAAATTCATACATTTCAAACTAATAATTAAAATCAGATGATGTAAATGAAAAATTTCCTCATACATCTCCAAAACCAACCTCACCATGATCAATGGGGAGTGAAAAATCATAATCCCCCCCCCCCCAAACTTAGGGATTCACATGGTAATATCATACCACAACCCCCATTTATCAACAAAACTATCAAACATTTACAAAATGAACCTCTAGTACCTCAAATTACCAACATTGACATAGGATATATCATTTCCACCATCACTTGTAATGGATATACAGATCCTACCTTACATATAAAAACATTTGGAAACCTTTACAAAGATTGGGTTAAGCTTAATAATTTTACTGCCACTAAAATCCTAATTAAAATGCTTTCAAGAGATGCTTTAGATTGGTACAATTAGTTGAAAACCTAGTCTATTACTAGCCTATAAGACTTGGCCAATTAACTAGTCTAAGAATTCTAATCTTGTGATCTTCCTAAAAATAGCTTAGCTCATTTTATAAATTGTAAACAACTCAAAACCAACATGGCACAAGTCTTCATCAAATAATGGAAAAATTTGTCTAACAAATCTAATCATAATATGGAAGATGACAACCTATTCCACATATTTAAAAATTGTTTCCACCATAAATTATAATATCATGTTATATCCTTTCTCACAAAAGTTTTCAAGAAGCTCTTGAAAAAGATAAACAATAATATTTCCTCATGCATCAATTTAAACCTCCTTAACCTACAATGGGAACTCACATAATTATCAAAAAATAATACTATCATGAAACCAATGATATTATTATCAAAACTTATGACACCATACACATCATCCAATATATTTATTGAAATAATACCATGGAGTATGTTCCTACCCCTAACAACAATTCTAATCATAATCCCACATTTTCTCAAAACAATCATACTAACATACAAAAACCATTGTCACTAGAAAAAAAATTAAAAAAATGTCTTCTAATAACTCTACCACAAGATCTTGATCCCACTCATCCTATGAAATCATGGTATGATCCAAAAAAAATTTGTTCATTTCATACAAGTTGGGGCCATTCTCATGAGAGTTGTAGAAAATTAATAAATCTTGCTATGTATTTTCTCCTTGCTCCTAACTTTGACCACAAATCCCTTATATAAAAATGTGAAAAATATTATCACATAGCACTTAAAGCTCATGAGAATAAAAATAAAAATCAATCCTTAAACCAAGATAATTATCATTTAATTATCTACAGGATCCCCTTCCTAATCACCAGGATAGCATTGAATAACCCACCCATACTACTAACAAAATTGAAATTCTTATAGACCTTTGAACCAAATGATGAAAATATAGTTAATATGACTAATATGAGAAGAGTAGTTTCTTATATTGATTCAAACACAACAGCTATACAGCACACCTCTTCAACATTTTTCATTATTCAAGACATTTACCCATCCCATCTAATAAAATTGGGGCATTAGGAGCCAATACCCATACAATCACCACTTCTAATAACAAAATATTACCATATTTATCATACCATTGATATAAATTCTACTCCTTCCCCAATTTCCATACCTCAAGAAAACATACCTCAAAATTTCAACATTATTTCTTTTACTCAACCACAAGAAATACATCAGCAAACAATCAAATCAATTAAAGTCACTCAACCTACTTGAAACCAACCTAAACAAATAATACCTTATAAAAATAAGTTTCATTTCACATCTAATCCCCCTTCCTAAGAGTTATTGCAACACTATGCACCTCTATCTAACAATCCTCTCATGGGTTACGATGAATGGGATCCTATTGTAGAACTTTCACATATCCCATCTCAAATTCCATTCTTAGATATCATGAGAACTTATCTTCTCTATCAATCACTTGATGTAAATATTATTTGAAATGAACATCCCTTGTCCTCCTCCTATAGTTCAAGATGCTACCTTATCTTGATCTAAAGATATCATACTTTAATAATATGAAAATATGTCCATCCATGTTTATGAAAGAGTGGACATTTCCCTCTCACTTAAGTTTCCTATCTCTTTTATGATCCCTGATGAGATATTTCTACATGTGGATGATATTATTTTATTCATTAGTGTTCAAATAGGTGATATCCAATTTAAGTGTGATTTTATTGATGAAGGTTAAAGCACTTGTGTTTCCTCACTTGACTAAAACACTTGGATACTATGAATGTAACCTTAAATACATATGTAGTACAAGATAGTATTATGATATAATACAAATGCATCCTCTGGGTTGTGTTTGTATTCTCATTACCATTCTTCCCATTACCATCCATTTAAAATTCATGATATTTAAATTTACACTTTCTTACTTAGTCAAACATGAACTCAGCATATGAGAGCAATTGCCTTTGCATGTCAATGTGTCAAATTTACTCACAATGGTGTTATATAAAATATTCAAGGGGACATGAATTCTTGGAATTTTGAACAATTTCAATAATATGGTGTCTTTAAAATACCCACCGTTTAACCCTTACTTAGTGTTCCATTTTGAGAATCCCAACACTTCAAATATCATTTTGACTCCACTAGAGGTTATAATGGTCATCCACAATTAATTAGGAATATTCCACCTAACCTCGTATACTCTAATTATGATGAGATAAATGAGATAAGCCTAAAAATCAAGAATTTTTATCTCTCTCCTCACATCATTTCTCAACTTTCTCATTCTCTTCAACCTCTATCCCATCAATAACTTCCTAACAACATACTAGTTACTTTAATCAAAACTAGACATTCCATTTACCATGCTTCCTAGACTAATAAAATAGCTCACACATATACTATTGACTTACATAAATTTGATTATGATGATGATTATGTGTTAGATGACCCATTTTTAGTTGGATTCATCTAAGATAGAAACATTTAAGTTCTTAGATATCATTCTTCTTTATTTCAATCTTTTCATTCCTCTTCTATCATTCCTTCTCTTATAGTACCTAACATTAATAGGTTAGAGATATAACACTCATGTATTACACCTGAAATCATAATAGATCCTCCCAAGAGTATGTTTATGGATCCTACCATGATAATACCCTATCATTTTACTAGATAAGACTAAGCATACAAATGATTGAAACTGGAGATTATATATTGGTTAATAGGTAAGCCTAAGTAATTTAGTCAGTCATATCTCTAGTTTCTTAGCATCCTTTAACCAAAGTACAAATCTCATTAATGTGTATTAATTTTTTCACTCATGTTGGTTATTCAAAATCTGTATGGAGGAGGAATTACAAAAGCCATACAAAAGTTAAAATCTAGATCGTTTAAACAAAAGGCAATGATTCAAAAGGCAATATAAAATTTGAAAGTTTAATCACACCAAAAGACATGATTATTTAGCACATATCCTATTTATAATAAAATAATACTCCATATTCAGCCTTATGATAGTGTTGACATCCATTGAGGTGTAGTAGGCTAGTAGATTGGGATACAAGAACAAAAAACTATATAGTGCTACCTACTTTCTCATACAAGTACCTAATCATCATAGTAGACTGATGGCTTTGTAATTTGTCCTAACGAATGGGGAATATGTTATGGGAAGGTAGATACATTTTAATTTCCTTGTTCATATAAACTTCACAAGTGGATCTTATTAATATACCTATTTTCCTATACAACTTTATGATTATTGTGAGTAGGTATCCTTTGAATTTCTATGGTCACTATCCTCTTAGTGTATTTCCTTCTTACCTAGTACACCTCATGTTTACTAAGGTTTTCTCATAAATTATTACACCATGATTTTTACACTCCCTATCTCATTAAAAAATCATAATATTTCCCTAGGATGAATATCATTTTGTTAATTGATCATACCCCTATGGTTTCCCTTTATGAGTTGTATTGTAAGACCTTGGATAGGACTAGGCATTTCTCATAACACATTTCCTTATTTTTTCTCTTATTATCATTCACCTCATTGGTGTTTAATTTATGAATTGTATTGTAATACCTTGGATAGGAATAGACATTCCTCACAAATTATCACATTAAATATCTTTAAATTTTTCTAATATATCTATCCACCTCATTGGTATTTCCTTTGTGAGTTGTAGTGTAAGAACTTGGATAGGACCAAGCTCTCCCCACAAAATATTTCAATAAAAGGTTTATAATATAAGCAAGTCTCAATAAAATTACATGCTTTAAATTTGATATAATTTGTGTTACATTATGATTTAATCATCATTTACATAATTTATATCTTGATCTACTATGTTTTATGTTTACTTCATAAATGTTTCACTTTTATCATCTTATTTTCTAATCGTGTGTATGTTTAAAACCCTTTCATTAAATTTAACATAATTTACATCTTGATATAGTATGATTAATTTGATTTATACTTAATTTTTTTTTAAATTTTCATATTCCCATCTTGATTTATTATAACTGATTAAATTTAATATTTGTTTGTCTTCTTTCCATTTGTTATAACACATTTACCACTTTATTACAAATTTTCACTCATTCCATCCTAATATAGTATGACTTATATTTATTTTAATTCAATGAAATATTTACTTTTAAATGGTTTGAAAACATTTTATTACCTTTTACTTTACCATTTTGGTTTGTTATATTTGGGTAAGTGCACACATTTGGGGGACAAAAAAGGGCCTACCCCTAGACATGATTTTTTTGAAATTTTAGAAAATTGAAATTCTATAGATAATTTGAGATGGAAAAAATCAAAATTTGAAGATGGTATAAAAACATGAATTGTATCATTTAATGTCTAATTTCTAAAAGACCTTTTTAAAAAAAAATGGTTAAGTATAAATAGGTCAAAAATCTAAAATTTGAGTTGTATAAATTGGTGTTGTATAAATTAGTGCTATACCCATCTCCCTAATCTCTATCCTAGGATGTGGTCTATCCCCAATTTGTTGATGGGGGTCAAAATCCCTCTTTTTCATATGGAATATGAGATTTATTGGTGGCTAGATAAGAAAGGTAGTTTTTCTGTTAAATCTGCTTACCATCTATTGATCCCTGATATGCCTAACAATGGGATTTAGGGGAAAGTTTGGAATCATAAATTTATCCATAAAATTAATATGTTTAGGTGGGATATTGTTCATAATAAAATCCTAACTCAAGATAACTTATAAAGGAGGGATTCACCTTGGTCAATAGGTGCTTTATGTGCTTTGAGGAGGAAACTATCTCTCATTTAATTCTCCACTGTGATTTTGCCAAGGAAATTTGGA